>SAYR01046716.1:843239-871557 GCA_004382745.1 Argopecten irradians irradians | reverse complement strand
GGCGGAAACTGGGTTCAATTTAAACAAATTTGTGCGCAGAGGAGCTCATTGGGATAAATTTTTGAAACTCGATGACCCCATTTAAAATTTTCACAGAAACACTAACTTCTATCGCTACTAAAAACCATTACCAAAATCCGTGCCAAAAACCCACAAAGTCTTCGTCTCTCAAATGATCATTTAATCAATAGATCTGTAGAAATTCCGCTCTTGAGGCGGTACCTTGGCTTCGCCAACGCTCTCAAACTATAACAACGTTAAAAAATTTGGAGAGCAAAAGCTCGAAGTCTATCAAATCCGACAAGAAAAGTACTTGGAAAAGAGTACGTCTCAAAAATAATTCAATAACATCTTCGAAGAAAGATTTGGGAAAATGATTCAGTAAAATCAGTGGGAAAAGAAAAAGCAACACCATCCTCCCACCCTCATTAACAACAATAAAATATTTTTCTTCAAAAATCCAGAAATAGCTGACGCCTTTGCCAAAAATTTTGCGTAAAAATTCATCCATCAAAAATCATTTCCAAAAAATTTCAAAATTTAAAAAGGAAAAGGAAAAGAGACGTCTTAATTTTAAATCCCCAATAGTGAAAGTTAACAATAGGCCTTTTCGAGATACCAGAAATTGCTCGAGTCCCTTGAGAAAATCAAAGGAACTCGGCAGCTGGACCAGACGAAATTCCATATATGTTTTTTAAAACAATTACCAGAATCTTCACTAAAAGGTCTTTTTAACTATATTTTAATCAAGTTTACTCTTCTGGCAAAATTCCCGAGTCTTGGAAGGAATCTACTATTATAGCCCCTTCCGAAGCCGCGGAAAGAAAATGCTACTGATGCCAATAACTATCGTCCTATTTCATTGACGAGTTTGTATTTGTAAAACTCTAGAACGTATGATAAATACTAGATTTAGTTTGGTTCCTGGAATCAAACAATAATTTTAAGTCCTTTGCAAAGCGGCTTTAGAAACCGCAGGGGAACGGTAGACCACTTAGTTAGACTAGAACAGCATTTATACGAGAAGCAATTTGCCAAGAAAGAAACATCTTGTCTGCCGTATTCTTGACCTTGAAAAGCATACGACACAACTTGGCAATATGGGAATCATGAAACGATCTCCATGACATCGGTATTACGTGGTAATTTGCCACAAGTTTATATCAAATTTTATATCTGACAGGCATTCAAATTTCGAACGGGGTTCAACTTATTCAGAACAGAAAACACAGGAGATGGGCGTCCCTCAGGGTGGTATCCTGTCCCGTCACACTTTTAGGACGTAAAAAATTAACAGCATAACTAAATGTTCTTGCGCCAATCACGGAGGGTCTCTATTTGTGGATGAATTTCTTGATCTGCTTACAGATCAAAAAAACATGCACCACTAAGAACGACAACTACAAATCAATGTTTAGGCAAATTACAAAAATTGGGGCTGACGAAAAATGGCTTTAGGATTTTCAAGATCAAAAACTGTCTGTATGCACTTCTTTCATTTTTTTACTTTCAGTTCTTTCACGAATCACCCCAAAAAATACCCAAACCCACATAATGTCATCAAGAACAAACTTCCCTAAAGCCCTCTCCGAAATGGATTAATTCATAATATTCTACCTGAAATTTATGTAATGCAACTTTGGTCCGAAATTCAAACTAAATATTGTGAGGTCAGATCATTGTGTCCGTTTTTTCTGATCTATTAATGACTAGAAGTGTTCTTTATTCCACAAAGACAAGTTATATATCTGTGCTGTGAAAATACTTTAAACCAGTTTCTCAAGCCCCAATTGTTTTAATGGACCGTTAAACCAATTTTCGTAGTTGTCATTCGTTCTATAGTGTGCATGGTTTTTTATCCTGTAAACAGATCAAGAAGAAACATCCAACAAATAGAGACCCTTCCGTAGATTGCCAGACATTTTAGTTATTGCTGTTAATTTTTAGGTCCAAAAAGATGGTGACGGACAGATACACCCTGAGGACGCCCATCTCCTGTGTTTCTGTTCCTGAAATAAGTGAAACCCGTTCGACTAAATGTCACGTCCAGATATAAAAATTTATATAAAACTTTGGCAAAAAATTACCACGTATACCCATCCCGGTGTCTAGGGAGAACTCTTTCATATTAATTCCAAATATGCCAGAGTGTTGTATTGCACCTCCTCTATGCCTGGCTCTTTTTCACGCGTCAAAGAATACGGCGACAAGATGTTCCTTGCTTGAAATTTCTCGTCATAAATGTTCTAGTCAAACTAGGGGGTTCTACCGTCCCCTGCGTTTCTAAAGCCGTTTATGCAAAGGATCTTAAAATATTGTTTATGATTCCAGAAACCCAAAACTAATACTTATTTATCATACGTTTAGAGTTTACAAAATACAACTCGTAATGAAATAGACGATTAGTATCATGGCATCAGTAGCTCTTTCCCGGGCTCCGGAAGGGTATAATAGTTAGATTCCTTCCAAAGCTCCGCGCAGGAATTTTGCCAGCGAAGATAAAACCTTGATTAAATATATTAAAGACATTTATAATATTCTGGTATTGTTTAAAAAACAATATGGAATTTCGTTCTCGGTCCAGCTGCCGAGTCCTTTGATTCTCAAGCACGAGCAATTCTTATCTCGAAATGAGACCGTCCATACTGACAACTTTACTGGAGCCATATGTTCCATTTTAAATATGCAACCCAGCTTTTGAAATCATCATTTTTTTACCATCTATCGTTGGTACAAAAAAATTACGCTCTAACTCACCAAAAGCATTTCACAGAAAATCTTTGTCGTCAAAATATCCGTCCATTTGAAATTCGCAAATTGTAGATTCTGGTTGCAAGTTCAATCTATCTTGTACAAAAATTAGCCTCTAGCTCACACAATTACCCCAAAAAATACCCCTAACACGGAAACTATAAATCGTCAATTCGGGAAATCTCCGCGCATAATGGAGTCCCACTTCATAAAACACCCCATATTAGTATCATTTCACTTTATTGCAGAGCAGATTTCTCGATTAAAAATTAAAAATATCAAAAGCATTATCTCTTTCCTTTTCCTTATATATATTCACTATAGTATTCTATAGAAAATTGGTCTCAAGTGGTTGAACGCACAAAAGAAATAGTACATTGCGTTACACCTGAGGTATCTTTTTGATGGCTATGCGGTAAAAATGATAAGGGTTATATAATTATAGCATCTATAAAACCACCAATGCAATGCATTCACGTACGCCAAAAAAACATCAATATCAAACAACATGGTAAATCTTAAATTAAAGACTTCTAAAAATTTAAAATGTGAATCGGTCACCAAGATGCGAGCGTCGACCTATTCGTTTTAATTTTGTCCAAATAGAAGAAAAACATCCTGCTAATCTGTTGAAATATACCAGTTTTAGAGTTCATAATTACAGACAATAAAGTGGTGTACAAAATTATCACCCAACTTAAAACCCCTTTATAGCCCTGGAGTAGTCCCCGGAAAACCTTCTTTAAATAATCCCTTGCGCCACAAAATGATTTAACCAAAAACTCCACGTGTCCAAAAATTCTTCCGAATAGATGTTATTTGACATTTAAATATAATTTTCGTATTTACGATCTCTTCTCACTTTGAGAGTATATACTCACCATTTGACAAATATATTCGCGCCACTGTATATATTTGGAGCCAGTGTAGAGTTATAACCACGCAAACCTTCCATCAGAGAGAGCGTCCTAGTATTGGCTCTCAAACCACATTTAACTTTCACACAGTTCCAAAGAGTTGCTAAAACGTTTCTCTCTATGATATCTGACCGTAAAGCCTGCCGAAAGTATCTCATAAATTAAGGCAACCCGACTTTTTGATTGCATCATTTAACCACATCTTTACAAAAAATAGCCTCAGCTCACAAAAGCATTTCACAAAAATCTTTTCTAAAAATCTCAAATTCAATTCTTCGCATATCAGAGGAAGATTCGTGGCACTCAATTTCATCTTGTACAAAAATTAGCCTCTACTCACAAGGCAATTAAATTCACCAAACAAGCAATGCCCTAACGGTACTGTCTAATTGTGATCAAATGTACAGAATAATGCAATTAAATCGACGAATAGATTCCCACTCAACAAGCCCAGAACTTTTCATCATATTCCGCATTTTGGCTTCCCTTGGAGATCCAAACGGATATAAAAAAACATTTTGTTAACCATAAACCAAGGATGTTGATATCTGCAAATGTTCAATTAGCTACCCGTTCAAACTTGCCCGGGAGGGTTAAAAAAGACTTAGCTGCTTTACGTGTAATTTTATAGTTATGTATAACTAATTATTACTAACTTATCATAGGTAAATTCGATGCCAGTTTAACCTCATCTGTCCAAAAAAATCGATCCAGATTTCAAAAAAAATTTATAAACGTCTCCTGAATAGAGCTCCTATCGCGTCTCAGAATTGGTTTAATTTAAAAAAATCGTTTCTTAAAAACCTTCCGCGCATTTATCAGAGTCCATCCATGCCGAGGAATAGGCTCAACTCAATCCACCCAAAAACCCATTTGTAAGCAATCACAACAATTGAACCATTAAACATAGCTAACATCTTTAAAACATAAACTATAGTGTAAACACACATTTCACTGATCGAAGTCCGAAACCTTTAAGCGCCCAAAAAAACCCCGACGTAGTAAAATTGCTTGTCCTAGTTGGTCCGCGGTAAAAGTACTACGAACACAGGTTAATTAATATACCAAACAAAAGCGCTCAGCATATAGGGAGCAGGGCGACTAGTTTGTCCATTGTCGGGTTTGGTGTCTTCGGTGGCAGGCTTTATTTACCTATCACTATAAAAGGGAAAGTGTTCCACTAAACAAGAACACAACACAGATATACTTCAGTCTCCCAAAACACCGAAAGTACCGCACACTTCATACACGTTACACACTGCATACATGGGAGGCCGTCTTTGTCCTGTCATATGATAATGTTCGAAGTAATATGTTCCTTCTTTTGAACTTCCTGACACTTTTCTTCAGTGAAACGTATTTTTGGAGTGACTTGAGCTAGCTGCAGAACGATCTGTGACAGGAGAACCACCTAGAAAACAAACATAAGATTATTAGATTCATAACATTTCAGTACATGAACATGTTTTGTATGTAGACCAGTGACATGATAATGTCCGAAGTAATAGGTTCCTTCTTTTGAACTTCCTGACACTTTTCATCTGTGAAACTTTGGGAGTGACTTGAGCTAGCTGCAGAATGATCTGTGACAGGAGAACCACCTAGAAAACAAGAAACATATGATTATCAGATTCATAACATTTCAGTACATGAACATGTTTTGTATGTAGACCAACCAATTATATTATACCTTGCTTCTTCATTAACATTATGATTAACTTATCCTCGTAAGTTTAGATATCTAATGATATATATTAATAGACATTTCTACCAACTGAGCGAATGAACTGAGAATATGAGAATGAGCTGTGAATGTGAACTCTGACGGGGATCGTCTCAAAAGTTAATCGCGTGATGTAAAGTTTGATATATGTGTGCTATCACAACCTCAGTGATTTTACTATATATATTAGAACCTGAACTAATTGTGTGCCACTACTATATTTGTTTGTTTGTTTGATTAATTAACGCCCTAATAACAGCTATATTATTTAAAGTGTTGTTTTGTGCCAAGAGTCAGATGGCTGTCAAGGCCAATGGGCCTCTTGTTATAACTAACATTAATTGGAACAGCAAGCATACGTCACAGCCTCATGAATGTTACTTAGCTGCAATTTTGAGTTTTCAGAATAATCTGCATCTTCTTGAAAATCTAAATGTTCTAAGTGATCTTCAAGAGAAACCTCCATTCTGTCCGTTGACTAATCATGTACATATACATACTCTTGCCAGTTTAGTGTCAATTTTGGAGATGATTTTGGTTGGTTCATACCTTATATTTGCACTTCTTTCAGAGCCAGCATATTCATCTAATTATAATGGTATCGCTAAATCGACTGGAGGCACGGTGGAGCCACTCTGTGATGTTGCTGTACTTTCCACTCTACGAAACTTGTTGTAGACGGCCTTGGGTTTGGTTGGTTTCCTGACGGGGGCGCACTCAAGTTCTGCCACCACGTCCTCTTTAGCCTTCCTCTTCAAAGTAAGCTCAGTCGGCTTTCCTCTACTAGGTTTTGACTGGACCGGAGCAGTGACTCGGCAGCTGGACCAGGGGAAATTCCATATATGTTTTTAAAACAATTACCAGACTCTTCACTAAAATGTCTTTTAACTGTATTTAACCAAGTTTACTCCTGGCAAAATTCTCGAGTCCTGGAAGGAATCTACTACTATACCCCTTCCGAAGCCCGGGAAGGATGCTACTGATGCCAATAACTATCGTCCTATTTCATTGAGGAGCTGCACATATATCAACAATGGGGGATATCTCAATTAGGTATAATTTTCGTGATTTTACTTACTGCAAAAGGCGATATATTTCTGTGGTTTTTTTTTATTCACAAATCAAAGTCATTAAACAAGAAAATGGCTCACCCTCAGATGAAAGTTTTCTCAGAAATTCCTTGAGAAGATTACTCTCGAGGAACTTAACCCTTTCCTCTAATTCTGCAATTCTCGCATTGCAATGGCTGTGGTCTGTTACAGCAGGTACGGGATCAATGTATTGAAAGTTACCAGGTATGTTTGATGGCGCTGTCTGCATCTGGAACTGGAAATCATCCTGACTCATTTCATGTAAAGTAGCGTTCGCCATTTGAATGCAACCAATCAGATTATGGCTTTGGTCTGATCTGGTCATTGGTGTCTGCAGATGTTGTTGTGGTACCTGTAGGTTACATTTAAGGGTGGCATAGTAGATACAGTGTTCATGGTTGTTGAACTTGGAGGTACAGCAGATGTTTTCATGGCTGGCGATGGTAAAGTACAGGACACTCTAGAGCTCATGTCTGGAGGTTGCATTGTACATGGAAACATGTATGTACAGTCTTTTATAACTGGAGCACATGGTTGACTTGCTTGACTGGCACTATGGGTAGGGATATGCACCAATTGTCCCAGTTGCATCGTTGATTCGGAGACATATGGCTGCTGTACTATGTCTTCGAATTCTTGCAAAGACAATTGAAAGGATGGCTTGACAATTCTTTCAGCCATTTCTCTTGCTGCTGCTAGAGTGGCTGCCTGATTTTTTTTGTCTTTTCCTACTTCAGTGAATTTTGTTGGTTCTACCCTTCATCTTTTTTGGACTTCTTGGCTGCTGAATTGTTCTGTCCACTCTCTGCATTTTTTTTTTCAGTGTTTACAATGAATTCAGTCCCATCTGAAACAAAATGAATTTTTATATTAACTACATTCTTTTAACAGTTGTAAAATGAAATGTAAATCTAATATATTCGGGTTATGGGCATGTATTGTGAAAATTTAGTTTAGTTTAACAATGAAAAGTAGCCAAAGAATCTTAACATTCTAACCGTTGTTTTATTGCTTTTTATTGCAGTCCGAAATGAGATAAGTCAGAGTTGTCGATAATTCCTGCAGTTGTAGATTTGATTTTCGACAACAATGTCATCAGAGACTTAATATGAGATATCATTTTTCAGTGCAACACTTGTTTGTTTGTTTGATTGATTAATTAACGTCCTATTAACAGCTTTGGTCATGTAAGGACGGCCTCCCATGTATGCGGTGCTTGCGTGTATGTTGTGCAGTGCATCACGATTAGATCAGTTTTGACTAAATAGTGTGGTTCATGTAATGCTTACGATTTATGATTTACACTTTGGCATACGAATGCATTTGTACTTGACAAAAACGCAATAATATAGCATTACTTTTTTCGTAATAATTGTCTATTTTTGTGTATTTGATAAAAGCGTGTTGTACTCAATAATGATAATAAGAAAAAAATAATAAACGCATCATTTTAAGATTCACTAATCAATATTTTTTTATCATTTACATTTATTTCATTTTTCGCTGTTATCGCTTTTCAAAGCGAATTCTATCGCTTATCTTTTTATTTGTCCCTTTGCCAAACCTATCAAATAGGACTGAATACAGTTTTGTCCCCTCATCGGTTGACTTCAGTTCACTCACGATATCCTTTCCAGTGAAGGACTCCATATCCATGAATTTGGAACAAAGACGGATCAACATGGCGGACTCTGATGGTTCAAATGCCCGACGAGCATGGCTTTAGATGGTCTTAGGCAATGTCGCATTGCTTTCCTCAACCTCCTCCTCGTCCTCATATCTTCCGTCATTAAGCCCTGGCGGTGCTCCAATAGCAGCTGATGGTTTTGTCTGAATTGTTTGTTTGATTAATTAATGTCCTATTAACAGCTATAGTCATGTAAGGACGGCCTCCCATGTATGTGGTGTGTTGCGTGTATGTTGTGCGAGGTGCATGTTGTGGGAGACTGCGGTATATTCATGTTGTGTCTTCTTGTATAGTGGAACTGTTGCCCTTTTTATAGTGCTATATCACCGAAGCATGCCGTCGAAGACACCAAGCAACTCACCCCACCCGGTCACATTATACTGACAACGGGCGAATGAGTCGTCCCACTCCCTAAGCGCTAAGCAGGAGCAGAAACTACCACTTTTATAGACTTGTGTGTGTCTCGGCCAGGGGACAGAACCCAGAGCCTTCCTCACAGGGGCGAACGCTCAACTCAAGGCCAAAAGTGAGGCGGTGCCAAGGGAGGCATTAGGGAAGATAAAGTCCGTTAGGAAGAAGAGAAAAGATAAGATCCTAAATTTAGTTGCCTTTTACGATCATGCAATAGGGGCAGTAGGTACAATTCTAACGCCCCTACCTGCAGGGCAAAAGAAAGTAGAGAATACACGTGGAAATATATAAAATATGAACTTTATTTGTAATAAACAAAATTGCGACACAAAATATATTAAATAACTAGTATAATACTTCAATAGTGAGTAATAATTAGATTATTGCATAATTTAGAACATATTACGGCCACTTACGATCGCAACGGCAATCCCTACATAAACCTTTATTAACGTTGATGGGCGATTTACTTACCTTTGGAGCTGTGATGCAGCTGGTGATCATTTGCGACATTGACAATGCCTTGGAAACCCTGTCGTGTCGCTGGTAATAACGGCCGCTTGTTGCAGGTGCTTGCGACATATGCCCAGCGAGTTTCTCCTGGATGCCTGGATTGTCAATCCGGACCTCTGTTGCTACCATTTTCCTAATAATTGTGGCGCTTATACTAGCTCCTTTGTGGACCATGCCCAACACACGGTTTATTCAATGAAAAATTGGTCAGAGTCTGTGGCGGCTGTCTTGGTTCCGGATATGTTACAAATACACACCTTCCGGGGACGTAGATATATCCTGGAAGCATATCATGCATTGTCATATGAGTCTGTAAATAATCCCAGAGAGGATCCGGCAGTCCCAGGTTGGCCTCTGTTATGTATGCTGTCTTGTGTGTTGTTACCTAAACAAAACAAAAAGTTCATATTCAGATTGTTTTTCGATTGCCATTCTTTATTTTACATTGTCATTTTATTTGCAATAGTACGCGACAGATGTAGTTGAACTGTTATTTTTGTCATAATTGTTAACATTAATATTACATTGTAAGCGGTAAGTTATATTTAAACATTAAATTACCTGGATAACAGCTCCCTCCTCCGACGTTCGCGCTGTCCTCACCAAGTCGTCTGTGATGCGGAGTATGGCTCCCGATCGCTGTTCGCTTGCAAGTAGAATTCTCAAAATGAGACAGTCCCTCATAGACGAAACCGTTCCCTTGTCAAGAGGGACGACTGGCCTATCTTCAAAACGAGCGTTCGCCCCTGTGAGGAAGGTTCTGGGTTCTGTCCCCTGGCAGAGACACACCAAAGTCTATAAAAGTGGTAGTTTCGGCTCCTGCTTAGCGCTCGGCATACAGGGAGTGGGACGACTGGTTCGCCCGTTGTCAGTATAATGTGACCGGGTGGGGTGTGTTGCTCGGTGTCTTCGGCGGTATGCTTCAGTGATATAGCACTATAAAAAGGGCAACAGTTCCACTATACAAGAAGACACAACATGAATATATCACAGTCTCCCAAGATACGCACCTCACACAACATACACGCAACACATGGCATTCATGTGAGGCCGTCCGTACATGACCATTGCTGTTAGGATGTTAATTAATCAAACATCCAAACATAACGACAGTTGCCAGGTCATAGCTACGTGCGTTTACCTGAACACATTTCACACAGGTACATGCAGTCATGTAACGGTTCATTGGTTTTCTATAGGAGATCAAACTTCAGTGTTGTATTTGAGATAAGCAATATATTTTTATAGCCACATGCACGCTTTTAAACATGCAGTTTGAGCTTGGGTACAGGTATGTATGCTGTAACCCGTATCCAATTAATTTATACTATCTTAGTCTCTGGCTGTAGATACTGTAACGAAACTGGGGTTGTGTGTATATGTATAATTCAGGCTCTTGCCCTCCTTTACACTCTCTTTACAATCCTGTTTCCTTGTGGGTCAAGTCTGACCAGGACAAGTAGTGTGGTCACAGACCACTTTCCTCAGTCTATTATTCTTCAGGTCCTCTTGGACCACTAGTAGAAGTATCTTCGAGTTCTATAACCGTACGAGTTGTCAAATACTTATTTATCACTTCCAAAATACTTAAAAGAAAACTAGAAGTCCAAAGATAAATTACTGATTCTTTGTATTATTAAACATTTTCAAATGACAACTCTAATAACATTTACAAAGTATATTGGTCACAATCAGGGAAAATCGATATTAGGATAATCTATAAATATAAATCACGAATGGACAAATAAATTAGTAATTCATCCCCAATTATGGTGGGGTGGCGATGAAAAACTCCCTCTCTTGTTAACTAGTGCATGAATTCGTCAGGTTTTTAGCTTCACTGGCCCATAAGGCGCCCTGGTGAGCATTATGTCATGGCGGCGGCGTCGTCGTCCGTCGCGGTCCCCCACCTATACTCGCATCCCGTGCCACGTCACCGTCGTCGGGCGGTCTGTCCGTTAACAATTCGTTTTAAGATGGCACTAGTACATAGTGCTCTCTTGCATTCGTAACCAATTTATTGGGCCCCAACATACTTGGGGGCAGCTCTGGGCGGGAACAGAAACTTTGTATACATATTTTTGGGCTTCTGACTCCACCCTGGCATGCGGGCAGGGTTCGCGGGGGACAAATAGGGAAATAGAGGTAAAGATGCGTCTTCTTCACGGTTAAATCGCTACTAGTATAAGAGTTCTGCATGGATTGATAACCAAATTTGGCCACAAACATCCTATGGGAAAGGGGGGAACATGAATACTTGTACTAGAAATTGGCTCGTGATTCCTCCCCGGCGGCAGGAGGGGCGGGCCCAATAGGGGAAATATGAGGGTAATCCTTAAAACGCTACTTAGTCATAGAGTTTCTGCATGGATTAGTAACCAAAATTTGGGACCACAAACACTCCTTGGGGGAGGGGCAAATTCCGCAACTCTGTATAAATTTTGGCGTTGGCTGCTGACCCCGGGGGCAGAGGGGCGGGGCCCAATAGGGGAAATAGAAGGTAAATCTAATCAAGCTACTTGTCACTAGAGTTTGCATGGATTGTAACCCAATTTGGCCACAAACATCCTATGGGGCGCAAGGGGGAACAATGAGCATTTGCTAATAAATTTTGCTCTGACCCCCCGGGGTGCAAGGAGGGCGGTGGGGCCCACAATAGGTGTGATCGAAAATAGAGGTAATTATAAATCGGCTACTTGTCCTGAGTTTTTGCTGGGGATTGTAACGCACAATTTGGCAAACATCCTTTTTGGAAGGGATGAACAAGAGCTTGTAGTATAATTTTTGGCTGTTACACCCAGGGAGCAGGGAGGAGGTGTGGCGCACATAATGGGAAATCGGAGGTAAATATTCAAATTCCTTCAGAAAAGAAACAATGAACCTGTATTCAGAACATGATTTGGCATTACAAACCAGGTGAGCGATACAGGCCCTCTGGGCCTCTTGTTACAATTAAATTAGAGAATTGTCCATAGAAACTCTTGTCACAATAATTTAAGCAAGTCAATAATAAATTAAGCCATCAAGTATCAATAATAGGTCTAAAATATCATATTACAATAACCTTAAGTGAATATCTGATAATGAATTAACTACAACCTATCTTAGGAGACAACAGTATAATTATTATAGTTACATAAAATCTAAATATAGATGAACGTATTATTTCATAGAAACAGGTATAAACCTCTTCCACAGAGAGTTATTACTCTTGTAGGTACTATTTTCCCTAATCCATACCAATAATATTCAAATTACTATACAAGAAATTAATTTCTCTATAATATACCACTCCTCTTCCACAAAGTAAATAAATACTATGTAGGCAATTATCTTTAACCTCTACGGTTATAGGATCTGGAATATTATCTTAAATTCCGTAGAATTTACCAAAAGTTAAGAGTGTTTACATTATTTCATAATGAAATAATATCTTATAAAAGCCTAAATGACTGTAAAAATAATACAAAAGTCTTATAAGACCGTACGAGTTGTCTCCCTTATTTGTATACTAACTTTGCTATATACTTTAAGCTATCTATCCAATGGTTATGAAAAGGCGCATGTATACGCCAATGCCGACGGGCTAGAACTGTCGAAACAGCGATGCACGCCGCCTTTTATAACCTTCCGTCCTCACCATGTGAGGACGTCCTCACCAGATGAGGCAAATTCCTCATCTGATGAGGAAAATATCCATATAAGGAAAACGTGACCTCACGTGCGGGGTCAACAGTAGCATTACTACTACCATGCAGCCGTGTCTAGACGATTCCTTCCGCAATATAGTGCGGGAATCTATCGATTTAAATACATATTTTACAATAAAAATGTACTTCTGTATTATAAGTAAAACCTTTCTTATTACATTTATAGACTATTATAAACTATAGAATGCTGAAAGCGAACTATTACAACCGTACGCTTCCGAAGTAGTTCTCTCATGACGTAACATTGCTCGCCATGTTGAGAGTGGGAACGGGATGAACCAAGATAAACAAACCATGAGTTCAGACGTTTATAACCCGTAAGTAATAAAACTATCATTGCGAAAATGATCTATGAACTCATAAGTTTTACACAATACGCAACAATTATCGATATGAGTACAATTTTACCTTGCATAAGTGGGCTGTAACGAATCCCGTACACCAGTAGCAGTGTTGTAATGGCGATTGGGCAAAACTAATTTTAAGACCCAGTAGACAAATAAAATAATTAAAACTCTAAAAGTGAATAGATTTACACAATTCCGTGTTCTACAGTTAGAACAATAATTTTACTAACATCCTAATTAATATTGGCGTGTAATTGTCGCTATTTATCATAAAAATAGTCGAGTAAACCCAACCGAATACAGAGGTAAACAAAAATCAGCTGTTTACAAGGTCTCTCGATCTTGTAATAATAAGATCACACTCACACAGTTTTCCATACCAATTTACCATGCTCAAGACATAAGTTACACAAATTTATCTACACCAGAGATGTATAGCCTACATTCTCTATTCATACCCATCCGAAACTAGAATTATAATAAATATCCAAAACTGGAATTATAATTATCACTGATGCCTTGGCACAGGCCCATGCAAATCCAGATTCGCCACATTACTCCCTGCTTTTAAAATATTGACGTCCGCGTCAATGCTTAAATTTACACACCATCACTATCACAAATTCAAAACAGTAATAAAAAAAATCTTAATATGTTACATTATGATTGTTACATGCACTTGAATTATGGTAGCTGGCACTTCAAAATATAACACCATATCTACTCTTAACTTTTCATTACTGTAATTCAAAACAACAACTTTGTACATATTTACCACAGACCATATGTTCCAACTTGTCATCCGTTACATGCAGTTATACAAAATGTAATTTCAGTATTTCGACAAGTGTTAACAAAAACAAATAAACAGTTTTCATAACTGTCATAATCAAGAGTTTAACTCCACAGAATATGTATTGATGTATTATTATATGAACAGATTATTATATAATGATAATGATAATACTGATAAAAATTATGGCTGGCAGATGTACCCTACTCAATAATTCTACTCTCAGTCAAAACTTTTGTTCCCAACTTGTATAATAATCTAAGTTTTCCCTGAAATGAACATTACAATACTTTTATACTCCATCTAAAAAAAATACAAACAGAAGTTCTAAAATATTCTGGTATGTACAATTTACGCTTGATATCCACCCTATCCCAATTAATTATAAATATCGTATTACTAAATAAACAATTGTTGTCGACTTGTTCCATATATAAAGTGATGTTACAATTACTGGTTTTACAATGAATGATTTTGCTCCAAGGGAGGTAATTCAAACCCAAAAATAAAAACATTATTTCATAAAGTGAAATGATTATTCCATGTTTTTTTTTTTTTTTTTTTTTTTAAACATGGACTACGAATCTAAATTCAAGAAAAAGATAAAATTGCACATCCATTCATCTTCTGATATCTCTTGCAGTGTGCAGTACTGGGTAATAATTAAATTGCCAAAAATTTAAAATTAAATGTGGACTTTATGATATAATTATAAGTTACATGATACAGGTACATAACTTCTTACTGATTTTTTTTTTTACTGTTTACATAAAAAATACCTACCCATGGAGCATTACAATAATGATTATATTTAATTTATTTTAACAGCAATGCAACTTTTTCTATCTTATCTAAAATATGATCTAAAATTGTTTTCCGTCCCGCGGTCTTCAGATGTAACACGATGTCTCCCTCATCGTTTCCACTCAACACTACTTCCCTCAGGGATTGGTACATCCTGGTTTATAATGTTTTATATGGACGACCTCCCTCGTTTCCTCGCAACATCAAGAAGTTGGTACTGTCCAGCAGCACTGTGCGAGGAAGGTTACTTCCGAGAAGCTGGCCAGCAGCTGTCTCCCATACAAGCAGGAGGTGATCACCATCCATATATCTCCAACCCTTAGGAAGCCATCTCAGTCCTGGAGCCAGCTCCACCTCTTCCTCCTGGACTGTGGTCCAGTCCCGCAGTGCAGGAGGAAACAAAGGCATTCCTCCTCTGCGTAGCATGGCTTCTGCCTGCACTGTGAGACTCTCCTTCACCGTCACATCGCCTTCTCCCAAGCAAGTTGGGAGGGATGGTTCCAGGGCCTGCTGCTTCCTGCTCCGTACTTCCATCTCTACTCCCAACTAACTTGGAAGGGTGGCCTCTTTAATCTCGTCTGTCTTCTCCTCTGGAGGAGGGTTGCTGATTGTAACTGTTTCCTCTTCTTCTTCTGCCATCTCCTCAGGAGGAGGAGGTAAGGGTAGAAGATTCAAACTGTCATAGCCTCCTGAGGAGATGGAGGAGGGGGAAGGTCCACAAAAACATCCAAATCAGCATCAGCCTCCTGAGGAGATGGAGGAAGGGGAAAGTCCACCAAAACATCTAAACTCCTCGGTGGCTCAAAAAGTTGGACTTCATGAGCAGGCGTGTGGAGAGGGGTATAACTTCCCATCGGTGGAAAGTCATACAGTTCCTGCCCCTTCTCCGGCACGACCTGCTCTGGAACCACAGTGTTACTCTTGTTTGGAACCGCTGTAACCACTGAACGTGGATATGGCCGAAATCTGTTTAACTTCCAGCTGGCTGTCTGTGGAGTGTTCTCTGCTGTACCGAGAACATTATGATTTTTCCTTGTATGATTGTCGAGGAGATATCCTCTATTATTAGAGTACAGAAAGTCACAATTTGGATAAGGACACTTCTTTTTCTCCTCATGTCAATCCTTACGATGTTGGTTTAGGCCTTTAGTGGTCTTAAAATCTTTCTTACAGATGTAGCATGGGAACATTCTGAAACGATAAAATTAATTACATATATCACTATACAGCTTTATATTTAGCATATGACTTATGCGACAGAGTTTCAAACCACCCCCATTCCCATTATTATTATTGTTTAGAGAGAGAGGGAATTGTTGTTTATTACATGTATTCTATCTATATATAACTAAACAATAATCTTCTTCAGCAGATCTGTATGGCTTTCTACTCCAGTGTTGAAGATCTGTGTACAGGTCATCCCTGCCAGAACTGAGAAGTGGACTCCATACAATAGACATCTCGAGAGATCCTGGCTTGGACTCTTCCATCTTCACAGGGGTATCCCCTTGGTATACATATCATTATGCATAAGATATATAAATTTCTGGTAACTAAAGTAACATTTGAAAATGAAATTTATTCCAGTGCCATTTTATATCATATTAAAAATAAATAAATCTGTCTTTCTCTTCCTACACAGTATTTCTCCCACCCATTCAAGATTTTCAAGATCAAAAACTTTCTGCATGCACTTCTGTCAAAAACGGAAACCACACAACGATCCAGACCTTGTGAACTCAATGGAATTAAAATTCCAGTAGTTGAACAAACTAAATTTCTTGGATTAATATTTGATTCGAAACTGTCCTTTGTTCCACACATAAAACACCTGAAGGATAAGTGCTCGAAGGCGCTGAACATTCTACGTGTTCTGTCCCATTCTGATTGGGGTGCAGACCGTGAAATGCTTCTACGTATCTACCGGGCACTTGTTAGATCAAAACTTGACTACGGCTCGATTGTCTATGGATCGGCTCGCAGCTCCTATCTACAGATGCTTGACCCTATCCAGAATCAGGGACTGCGTCTGGCACTTGGAGCTTTTCGAACAACACCTGTGAAGAGTCTCCATGTGGAAGCTAATGAGCCATCTCTAGACGATCGACGAAAGAAATATTAATCCTATGGGAACATGTGAATGCTGCTCAACTGAAATCCAACCCAAAAAACCGCATATTTAACCTGTATTCAATCCAAACATCAAGAATATTTACACACAAAAATCAAAGCTCATACCAACATTTGGCATCAGAATTTCAAAATTGTTACTGAAAAATATAATTTCGACACCATTGACGAGTACCCCGTATCGGATGTACCACCATGGCTCATTCAAACACCTGATATCAATTTATCTCTACAATGAGAGGACAAAATCAGTGCATTACCTGAAGAACACAAATCCTCCTTTCGGGAGTGCATTCGGGTTTCCCTGATCATGTTCAGATCTACACTGACGGATCAAAAAATGGTGATAATTTGCGGCAGCATGCTGTGAACATCTAATCACTGCTCTCTATCCGACTCCCGATGTTGCCTCCATTTTCTCTGCGGAAGCTCATGGTCTGAGTCGTCTGGCGCTTGACCATATCGAAGAACACCGCATTGAAAAGGCAATCATCTGTTCAGACTCTCTTTCGGTTCTTCAGGCTTTGAAATCAAGAAGCCCTAGAAATATAATCCAAAATCTTTTAATTCGAACATTTCGATTATCTTCTAAAACTCGAATTACTTATCTCTGGATTCCCAGTCATGTGGGTATAAAGGGGAATGAACAGGCTGATAAAGCAGCTAAGACTGCTCTTCGCCTAGCACAAACATATTTGAAACTACCATACACCGACATCAAACCTTCAATTCAGTCAGCCATCAAACACCATTGGCAACAAAGGTGGTCTACCGAAACAAACAATAAACTGTTTAAAATTCAACCTACACTTAATCCTAAACTGTCCAGTCGGAGAGACCGCAGAGAGGAAGTTGTTCTATCTCGGCTCCGAACTGGACACACATATTTTACACATTCCTATATATTGTGAGGGGAGATCGGTATTTTAAGCAAAATATGAACGTTTTCTCATCATACATCGTATCAACTCAACATTTCATCGTTTCATCAACATTGTGCATGAGTTTTCTCATGTGTTTTAGCCAAATTTATTTTACCCCATGCAAAACTTTATTTTTATCAAATAAACGTTTACAATCTGTGTTTTAGTCCTTACTTGGTTTTTCTTACCCTGAACTTTTATCCTGATATTAATGCATGACTTGTAGTTTGGCCCTAAATGACCTTAGTTGTCGATGGGCCGTAAAACTCAAACAAACAAAACAAACTCGGTTCCGAACTGGACACGCATATTTTACACATTCCTATCTATTGAGAGGGGAGTATCCTCCCACATGCAATGCATGTGATTCTCCTCTCACAGTGGAGCATATTTTAGTGCACTGTATTGTTTTTAAGCACATACGAGATAAGTACTACGATATCTCTGACATGTACACTTTGTTCAATGTCGTGAGACATAATCGTATTTTTAATTATCCCAAAGAAATCAGTATTTTAAATAAAATATGAACGTTTTCTCATCATATCATCGTATCAACTTAACATTTCATCGTTTCATCAACATTGTGCATGAGTTTTCTCACGTGTTTTAGCCAAAACTATTTTATCCCTCACAAACCTTTTATTTTTTATCAAATAAACGTTTACAATATGTGTTTTACTCCTTACCTGCCTTTTCTTACCATCATATTTTATCCTGATATTAATGCCTGACTTGTAGTTTGGCCCTAAATGACCTTAGTTGTCGATGGGCCGTAAAACTCAAACAAACAAACAACAAGCGCAACAGCGTTAGGATGCAAACAAGTGGTTGTCAGAAGATGGCGAGAGCTAGTCTACATGTTACTGTGGCAAGCCGGCTTATCTGATACCACGGCGCGAGGCATAGCTTAAACCGTTACTGGTTATAACATTTTTAGTTCTACAATATCAGTTTTTTTGTTGTGTGACTATATGTTACTTTGAGAGAAATCATTTTGAAACGATGATGATGGAATTTACACCTACTTTAAAAACTTTAAATTCTGTTTAACTTTAAATTTTTTTTAATGTTGCGAATAAATTCTGTTTAACTTTTTTTTAATGTTGCGAATGCGTCAAACATGTTTAATAATACCCCATACATGACCCTGGCTGTTAATAGGACGTTAATTAATCAAGCAAATAAACAATACCCAAACAATGAACTCTCAGTTCACATCTTCCCTTCCCAATACAACCACAAGTAAATCCGCTGCTCCTCCTGCAGCGGATAAAAAGTCTCTTGACTAGAGATGAAGTGTCTCTACTTCCCTTCTGAGTCCTACACATATCTGACTAGAATATTGTCTCATCAGCTACTATTTGCCAATCATTAGGCTTATCAGAACTTTTCCTAGTCCGTCATTCTTCGTGGTTCTTGTACCACACGACCGCTTGGTGTAATAGTCTGTGAACACGGAGTTACAGTTTCTCTATTTCCACACACACTAACGGATGATTCACGAATAGCAGTCTCTCTCGCGACTGGTGAACTTTCCGGAACAAGATCATGCGGATTTATGTTAATCTCTGTAAATGTTTCTTTTGTACCACAAGGTTGTCGACTGTTCCTCCGATTTTGTTCGCTCTGACAATGGCAAAACGAGGAGTTTGATGAATATCGATGACACTACCGGGCTGCCGTACATTTCCAGATTGAACTCCCAACATTTTGTCCTGGTGTCAAGTGGTTACTCTCGTGAACCACTAATAAAAACTGGCCTTGCAGGTAGGGCGTTAGAATTGTACCTGCTGCCCATATTGCATGATCGTAAAAGGCGACTAAATTTAGGATCTATCTTTTCTCTTCTTCCTGACTGACTTTATCTTTCCTAATGATTACTTTGCAGGCCTTAGCATCAGCCATCAGTTAGGCTTGTCAACCAAGGCCTGGACCGACGCATGTTTGACGATGACACTGTCAACAGGCGTCTTTGCGCGGGTTATCTGAGCATTGCTTGCCATATTCAGGTCTGAACGCTCGACTATCCTCCGAGCCTCGGGGAAACAGACACCTTGGGTATATTTGACCCGTAATATCTCCCTCTCCCGAGTCCAGGCAGGACAGGTGCGAGTAGACGCAGCATGGTCACCCCCGCAATTGACGCAGTGACGGTTGACAATGTCACATTCGTCTTTTTCATCGTGACCTTCACGGCCACATAACTGACATACGGTTTTCCGTCTACAATTGCTCTCATGATGGCCGTACCTCTAGCAGTTACGGCACCTCAATGGATTTGGAATGTAGACGGTAACAGCATAACGCTGGTAACCAACAGTTACGCTCTGCGGTAACGTTGGTGTTGCGAACGTCAATATAAAAGTGTGTGTTGGGACCAAGCTCCCACTCTTTCTGGTCATGATTCTCTTCACGTAAGTGACCGGAATGCACTCCTCTTGGAAGTATGACAGTATGTCGGCCTCATTGTCATTGCGCAAGGCTGGGCACCTGATTACCCCCTTGCTGCAATTCAATGATGAGTGTGGTTTTACTCACACAGTGAGGCCGGCAAAACTGGTGGTTCCAAGGAGGTTCTCAAAGTAATCATTGGGGACCCGAACAGGTTCAAGTCGGGTCCATCTAAGCCACAACAAAATCCACCTGCTGGGCCACCTGGAGCTAAAACGCCAATCCCACCGGCGTCTCCAGGACTTACAATTTCAAACACCGAACATTAGAAAAAAAGTTACTGCCGCTCGTCATAGACGTGCTACATCTTCACCGTCTATTGACGTTAAAAACTCCCCGATAAAGCCAAGCGTCCAGCAAATACACCACCGCAGGAGCAACGCCAGACCAAAACCACCAAGGTAAAGCTGGCGAGGCTCT
Source organism: Argopecten irradians irradians (assembly GCA_004382745.1). NCBI lineage: Eukaryota > Metazoa > Mollusca > Bivalvia > Pectinida > Pectinidae > Argopecten > Argopecten irradians. The sequence goes on along the minus strand of SAYR01046716.1, from coordinate 850,883 downwards.
CTGCACTAAACAACAAACCCAGTAAGGGATCAGATGACCCTATCCTTGGACGGAACATATATGATGTTCTATCGGACGACAGCGAGTTTGGTGACAACACATAAGCCACCAAACAACCTACTTCAAGTAGTCCTGTTTGTCCGACAAACTATCCTCAAGGATCAACATAGAGACAAACACTCATACAATGGAACATACGCGGATTTAAAGCGAACATCTTATACAAACAAAAAACCTATCCATATTCTGCCTCCAAGAATTAATGCTGAAAGACACCATCAATCTGCTGACGCCTTTGCCGAAAATTTTGCTAAAAATTCATCCGTCAAAAATCATTCAAAAATATTTCAAAAATTTAAAAAGGAAAAGGAAAAGAGACGTCTTAATTTTAATCCTCCAATAGTGAAAATTACAATAGGCCTTTCGAAATACCAGATTTGCTCGAGTCCCTTCAGAAATCAAAGGACTCGGCAGCTTGACCAGACGAAATTCCATACATATTTTTAAAACAATTACCAGACTCTTCACTAAAATGTCTTAACTATATTTAACCAAGTTTACTCTTCTGGCAAAATTCCCGAGTCTTGGAAGGAATCTACCATTATACCCCTTCCGAAGGCCGGGAAAGATGCTACTGATTCCAATAACTATCGTCCTATTTCATGGACGATTTGTATTTGTAAAACTCTAGAACGTATGATAAATACTAGATTAGTTTGGTTCCTAGAATCAAACAATATTTTAAGTCCTTTGCAAAGCGGCTTTAGAAACCGCAGGGGAACAGTAGATCACTTAGCTAGACTAGAAACATTTATACGAGAAGCATTTGCCAAGAAAGAACATCTTGTGGCCGTATTCTTTGATCTTGAAAAGGCAAAAGACACAACTTGGCAATATGGAATCATGAACGATCTCCATGATATCGGTATACGTGGTAATTTGCCAAAATTTATTTCAAATTTCATATCTGACAGGCATTTCAAAGTTCGAACGGGTTCAACTTATTCAGAAACAGAAACACAGGAGATAGGCGTCCCCCAGGGTGGTATCCTATCCGTCACACTTTTTGGATTAAAAATTAACAGCATAACTAAATGTCTTGGCCAATCTACGGAAGGGTCTCTATTTGTGGATGATTTTTTGATCTGTAACAGATCAAAGAACATGCACACTATAGAACGACAAATGTTTAGGCAAATTACAAAATTGGGCTGACGAAAATGGCTAAATTTCTTGGACTAATATTTGATTCGAAACTGTCCTTTGTTCCACACATAAAACACCTTAAGGATAAGTGCTCGAAGGCGCTGAACATTCTACGTGTTCTGTCCCATTCTGATTGGGGTGCAGAACGTGAAATGCTTCTGCGTATCTACCGTGCACTTATTAGATCAAAACTTGACTACGGCTCGATTGTCTATGGATCGGCTCGCAGCTCCTATCTACAGATGCTTAACCCTATCCAGAATCAGGGACTGCGTCTGGCACTTGGAGCTTTTCGAACAACACCTGTGAAGAGTCTCCATGTGGAAGCTAATGAGCCATCTCTAGACGATCGACGAAAGAAATTATCCTTACAGTATGCTGCTCAACTGAAATCCAATCCCAAAAACCCCGCATTCGATCTTGTATTTAATCCACAACACCAAGAGATATTCAGACAAAATCAAAAGCTCATACCAACATTTGGCATCAGAATTTTAAAGTTTTTGCAGGAACTAAATATAAATTTCGACACCATTGACGAGTACACCATATCGGATGTACCACCATGGCTCATTCAAACACCTGATATCAATTTATCTTTGCATGAGAGGACAAAGTCCAGTGCATTACCCGAAGAACATAAATCCTCCTTTCGGGAGTGCATCAGGACTTTCCCTGATCATGTCAAGATCTACACTGACGGGTCAAAAGATGGTGATAAAGTTGCAGCAGCATGCTGTACATCTAATCACTGTTCTTCTATCCGATTTCCAGATGTTGCCTCCATTTTCTCTGCGGAAGCTTGTGCTATCGGTCTGGCTCTTGACCACATCGAAGAACACCGCATTGAAAAGGCAATCATCTGTTCAGACTCTCTTTCGGTTCTTCAGGCTTTGAAATCAAGAAACCCTAGAAATACTCTTAATTCAAAATCTTTTAATCCGAACCTTTCGATTATCTTCTAAAACTCGAATTACTTATCTCTGGATTCCCAGTCATGTGGGTATAAAGGGGAATGAACAGGCTGATAAAGCAGCTAAGACTGCTCGTCGCCTAGCACAAACAGATTTGAAAGTACCATACACCGACATCAAACCTTCAATTCAGTCGGCCATCAAACACCATTGGCAACAAAGGTGGTCTACCGAAACAAACAATAAACCTTTTTAAAATTCAACCTACACTTAATCCTAAACTGTCCAGTCGGAGAGACCGCAGAGAGGAAGTTGTTCTCTCTCGGCTCCGAACTGGACACTTTTGTTTGTTTGATTTATTAACGTCCTATTAACAGCTATGGTCATGTAAGGACGGCCTCCAATGTATGCGGTGTGTTGCGTGTATGTTGTGCGAGGTGAGTGTACTGGGAGACTACACATATTTTACCCATTCCTATCTATTGAGAGGGGAGGATCCTCCCACATGCCATGCATGTGATTCTCCTCTCACAGTGGAACATATTTTAGTGCACTGTATTGATTGCTGTTAATAGGACGTTAATTAATCAAACAAATTTAAGCACATACGAGATAAGTACTACGATGTCTCCGACATGTACACTTTATTTCATGCCGTGACACATAATCGTATTTTTAATTATCTCAAAGAAATCGGTATTTTAAACAAAATATGAACGTTTTCTCATCATACCATCGTATCAACTGAACATTTCATCGTTTCATCAATTTTGTGTATGAGTTTTCTCATGTGTTTTAGCCAAAACTATTTTATCCAATGCAATTTTTTTTATCAAATAAAAGTTTACAATTTGTGTTTGAGTCCTGACCTGCCTTTTCTTACCCTGATCTTTTATCCTGATATTAATGCATGACTTGTAGTTTGGCCCTAAATGACCTTAGTTGTCGATGGGCCGGAAAACTGAAACAAACAAACAAATCTTTCCTAATGCCTCCCTTGGCAACGCCTCACTTTTGGCCTTGAGTAGAGTGTTCGCCCCTGTGAGGTAGGCTCTGGGTTTTGTCCCCTGGCCAAGACACACCAAAGTCTATAAAAGTTGTAGTTTCTGCTCCTGCTTAGCGCTCAGCATACATGGATTCGGACGACTGGTTCGCCCGTGGTCAGTATAATGTGACCGGTTGGGTAGTGTTGCTTGGTGTCTTTGGTGGCATGCTTCAGTGATATAGCACTATAAAAAGGGCAACAGTTCCACTATACAACACAACATCAACTTATACATTATACATGGGAGGCCGTCTTTACATGACCGTAGATGTTAATAAGACGTTAATTAATCAAAAAAGCAAACAAAAAAATCTCAGGAAACAGGTTTCATCAACTTTGCATCAGTTTTTTCATGTGTTTCACATGTGGACATTTCCCTTTTCTGCTGCGGTTGTGGTCATTTCCCTTGGTGCGGCGGTGGTGGTCATTTTCCTTGAGGAAGTTATTCTATCTCGGCTCCGAACTGGACACACATCTTACACATTCCTATATATTAAGAGCATCCTTAGCCCTGCAGGTAGGGCGTTAAAGTTGTACCTGCTGCCCCTACTGCATGATCGTAAAAGGCGACTAAATTTAGGATATTATCTTTTCTCTTTTTCGTAACTGACTGCAATGTATGATTATGAGATGTTATGTACATAAACCTGAGGTAGTTTTGGCAATATGATCATGTAAAACCTCAATCTGATTAAAATACAGATTCTTAATATCACTACGTTAAATATGAGGATCTGAGAACATCATGAATATACCGCACCCCACCCGGTCACATTATACTGACAACGGGCGAACCAGTCGCCAATCCCTGTATGCTGAACGCCTAAGCAGGAGCAGAAACTACCAACTTTTATAGACTTTGGTGTGTCTCGGCCAGGGGACAGAACCACAGAGCCTTCCTCACAGGGGCGAACGCTCAACTCCAAGGCCAAAAGTGAGGCGGTGCCAAGGGAGGCATTAGGAAAGATAAAGTCAGTTAGGAAGAATAGAAAGATAAGATCCTAAATTTAGTCCGCCTTTTACGATCATGCAATAAGGGCAGCAGGTACAATTCCTAACGCCCTACCTGCAGAGCCAAAGTCTAATGGAGATAATGGAGACCGCCGACGACGAAATTAAGGCGACAATGACAAACCCCACTGGAACAATGGAATTTTGTTATTAGGCAATAGTCTCGTTTGTTTGTATATCTGTATATAAAGTAGGGAAAAAAAAAAGACCATTTTCAAAGCTGTACATTTTTAGCTCACCTGGCCGCGAAGGGCCGGTGAGCTTATGTCATGGAACGGCGTCCGTCGGCGTCCGTCTGTCCGTCAACATTTCCTTTTCAATCGCTACTAGTCATAGAGTTCTTGCATGGATGTAACCAAATTTGGCCACAAACATCCTTGGGGGAAGGGGAACAGAACTTGTATAAATTTTGGCTCTGGACCCCCCGGGGGGCAGGAGGGGCGGGGCCCAATAGGGGAAATAGAGGTAAATCGTATAAATCGCTACTTGTCCTAGAGTTCTGCCATGGATTGTAACCAAAATTAGCCACAAACATCCTTGGGGGAAGGGGAACAGAACTTGTATAAATTTTTGGCTCAGTCCCCCGGGGGCAGGAGGGCGGGCCCAATAGGGGAAACAGAGGTAAATCCTTTAAATCGCTACTAGTCATAGAGTTATGAATGGAATGTAACCAAAATTTGGCCACAAACAATCCTTGGGGGAAGGGGAACAGAACTTGTATATAATTTTGGCTCTGGTCCCCGCGGGGCAGAGAGGCGGGGCCCAATAGGGGAAATAGAGGTAATCCTTTTAAATCGGCTACTAGTCATAGAGTTCTGAATGGAATGCAACCAAATTTAGCACACAAAAATCCTTGGGGAAAGGGAAACAGAACTTGTATAAATTTGGCTCTGGTCCCCCAGGGCAGAAGGGGCGGGGCCCATAGGGGAAATAGAGGTAAATCCTTTAAATCGCTACTTGTCCTAGAGTTCTGGCATGGATTGTAACAAGATTTGGCCACAAACATCCTTGGGGGAAAGGGACAGAACTTGTATAAGTTCTGGCTCTGACCCCTGGGGGCAGAGGGGCGGGGCCCAATAGGGGAAATAGAGGTAAATCCTATAAGATCGCCTTCTTGTCCTAGGAGTTCTGCATGGGATTGTAACCAAATTTTGCCACAAACATCCTTTGGGGGAGGGGGAACAGAACTTGTATATAATTTTTGGCTCAGGTCCCCGGGGGCAGGAAGGGCGGGCCCAATAGGGGAATAGAGGTATCCTTTAAATCGCACTTGTCCTAGAGTTCTGCATGGATTGTAACCAAAATCAGCCCACAAACATCCTTGGGGGAAGGGAAAAGAACTTGTATAAATTTTGGCTCTGGTCCCCCGGGGCAGGAGAGGGCGGGGGCCCAATAGGGGAAATAGAGGTAAATCCTTTAAATCGCTAACTGGTCATAGAGTTCTACCATGGATTGTAAACCAAATTTGGCCACAAACATCCTTGTGGGGAAGGGGAACAAGAACTTGTATAAATTTTGGCTCTGGCCCCCCCGGGGGCGGGAGGGGGGGGGCCCAATAGGGGGAAATAGAGGTAACTCCTTTAAATCACTACTAGTTCATAGAGTTTCTACATGGATTGAAACCAATTTGGCCACAAACATCAGTGGAGAAAAGGGAACAGAGCTTGTATAAATTTTGGGCTCTGACCCCCCCGGAGGCAGGAGGGGCGGGGCTCAATGGGGAAAATAGAGGTTAATTCTTAAATCGTTGCTTGTTTAATTTCTGCTTGGATTATAACCAACTTTGCTACAAACATCTTGGGGGAAGGGAATAGAACTTGTATAAGTTTGGCTCTGACCCCCCGGGCAGGAGGGGTGGGGCCCAATAGGGGAATATAGAGGGTAATCCTTTAAAATCGCTACTTATCCTAGAGTCTGCATGGAATTGTAAACCAAATTTGTGTCACAAACGTCAGTGGAGGAAGGGGGAAACAAAACTTGTATAAAATTTGGCTCTGACCACCCCGGGGGCAAAGGGACGGGGCCCAATAGGGGAAATAGAGGTAAATCCTATGAATCCCTACTTGTCTAGAGTTCTGCATGGGATTGTGGACCAAATTTGGCCACAAACATCCTTGGGGGGAAGAGCAACAGAACTTGTATAAATTTTGGCTCTGACCCCTGGGGGCAGGAGTGGCGGGGCCCAATAGGGGATTAGAGTTAAATATTAAAATTCCTACAGAAAAGAAATAATGAACCTGTATTCAGAACCATTACTTGGCAATGTAACAAACCAGTTGAGCGATACAGGCCTCCTAGTTTTATTCATGGAATATCATACAATTAAACGAACATGAACTAAACATCTTTGTCTGTCTTTTTTTTTCATAATAGAAACAACACAAAATATTTGCATGCACAGACTTTTCGTGGTTTTAATGAAATAGTAATATATATATATCTAAATCAAAAGTCCCTGCATAGCGTCTATTTCGTCTTAGAGATGCGAATCGTTCTCACTTGGAAAGTTACTATGACGTTACGAGTCGTGGTTTCCACTAATACAAGAAGACAACAACATTGAATATACCGCAGTCTCCCGAACACGTACCCTGCGCACAACAATACACGCAACACATCGCATACATGGGAGGCCGTCCTTACATACCATAGCTTGTTTAATTTGTTTGATTTATTAACGTCCTATTAACAGCTATGGTTCATGTAAGGAGGCCTGCCCATGTATCGCAGTGTTGTTGCGTGTAATGCTGTGCGAGGTGAGTGTACTGGGAGACTGCGGGTATGTTCGTGTTGTGTCTTCTTGTATAGTGGAACTATTGCCCTTTTTATAGTGCTATACACTGAAGCATGCTGCCGAAGAACACCAAGCAAACACACCCCACCCGGTCACATTATACTGACAAACGGCGAAACCAGTCGTCCCACTCCCTGTATGCTGAACGCTAAGCAGGAGCTGAAACTACCACTTTTTAGACTTTGGTGTGTCTAGGCCAGGGGACAGAACCGCAGAGCCTTCTCAACAGGGGGCGAACGCTCAACTCAAGGCCAAAAGTGAGGCGGGTGCCAAGGGAGGCATTAGGAAAGATAAAGTCGTTAGGAAGAAGAGAAAAGATAAGATCCTAAAATTTTAGTCGCCTTTTACGATCATGCAATACGGGGCAAGCAGGTAGCAATTCTAATGCCCTACTGCAGGGCAGCAATAGCTGTTAATAGGGACGTAAACAAACAAACAAGGTCTGTTGGGGGAGTTTTTATTGCCACCGCCATACGCCACACCACCTTGATGGCGCGGCCACCTGTTGTTGGAGTTTTGTGTGTATAGTGTAAATGTTCTGAATTGATGGTGTTTTGTTTGTTTTGAGTTTACGCCACATCGACAAGCGTCATTTGGGCGGCAAATACAAAGTCATGCATTATTACTCAGGATAAAAGATCAGGGTAAGAAAAGGCAGGTAAGGAAGTAAAACT
>SAYR01046716.1:806545-843214 GCA_004382745.1 Argopecten irradians irradians | reverse complement strand
CGTTTGTGGGTATTAAAACGTGATAGTAAATATAAAATTTAGAAAGCGTCCATCCTGGCTAGGTAGTTGATATGTGCTGTGTATGGATGTATTGATGGTGTTCCCGGATCTGCCTGGGATTCATATTGATGTTAGGTCCGAATTTTCCTCTGTGTTGGTCTTCTGAAAGCCAAGTTATATGTAATCGAATATAGAATTTATTATGAGTTATACTAGATGCGTCTATTTATGCACTGTGATAATTTTAAGTGACTTGTGCCTAGTATGAATTTCGAAGTATCTTTTAACATATGGGATAGTAAAAGATCCTGATCAATTTGACATCAAAAATGCGAAATTGATTCAATATTCGACATTATAACAAAACGTATATTGTCTATCTGAAGCTAATCAAATTGCTAAAATAATCATTGGCATATGATAATAAAAATGTTTGCAAACTTTTGTCAGAATCCGCAAGTGAGATTCACCACAATATTCACTACCAATTCAGTGATTTTTTCAAGGGAATCTTTTTAGAATTCAATACGCAACTCATGTCTCTATGTAGACCGCCACGATTATAACGCCGGAGTTTGGCCGCCAATTCTCGGAATATTTTTTTTCATTAAGCATCCGATGTCACTATTTTTTGATTTTATCGGGGTGTGATTTGAAAAAAATTGTTTTGCAAACTGTGTGAATCCGCCGCTAAGCGGATTCTCACAAAAAGTTTTGCAACCAATTTTATTTTTCATACCGATATAAAATTAAAAAATAGTGACATCAAATACTTTTATAATTATTTGATACTCTATTGATAAAGGATAGTATGTTTAAATTGTAACATTTATAGTGGTTTTTCAAGGGATTCTTTTTCCGAATCAATTACGCAACTTCAATGTATCTATTGTGACGCCACGAAATAAACGTCGGGGTTAGAGTTTGGCCGCATTCTCGGATTTTTTTCCATTAGTGGGTATGCAAAAAAAATGGCCAATCAGAAACGGATTTAGTTATGAAAACAAAGACAAAATATGTATATAACATGCAATTCAGAAGCAGAGTTCAGACCTGCTTTCAGATAATAAAAAGGATAAGAAGGTAATGTCTAGTTCTTTTGGTTGATTTGATGTTAAATATGATATTTATATATTCCTCGTAATTATTTTTATTAAATTTGTGGTGAATTAACCGGTGTAGCATATTAAATGGGAACAAAAGTTACCTATAAATGGGCTTTTACTATCTTGGAAATATTGTAAAACCAATTAAGGATATACAATTTTAAACGTTTGATAAACTCTCCCAGGAAATGGAATAATGGTAACACCTTGATAAAACGAAAATCGTAGTATTCCGAAACGGAGTCGTCTTAGAGTCAGTGTGCTGGATCATTGACATGAAACAATGGGCGTAGAAATAGTCATTTTTGTTATCTTTAGTTAAGTTGTATGTGCCGCTAACGGGCCGAAGAATTTTTAACATGCTATTTTATTCTTCAGAATCTATTGGAAACATAACTATTTGCAAATTAGGCTGTAAAATCATTCAAATGGCCAGACAACATGAATGTTGCCCTTTATAATGCATACTGTAAAAACAAAAACAATTACTTTGGAACGGTGAATAAATATTATTGATACTTTTTGATTCGTGAGTATGAAAAATTTACGGCACGTACAAAGGTTTATATAACTAATAATACACGTTAAATGTATTCAAAAAGCAGTTTAGTTGGGAGTAAGACGGAAAAGACGATCAATAACGAGTTTCGATTGCGTTTCTTTGTAATTGTGTTTTAATAATGGGATTACGGCTATTAATGCAAGGGTCATCTGATGAAAAAGTGCTTGAAAGTATTTTATGTTGTAGCAACTTGGGTGGGTGGAACTGCAATGAGTTGAATGGTTGGACAACATGGAGAGTTTGATCCGGAATTTTTATTCTAGTAATACAGTTCAGATTTTAGCGTAAATTTGATAAAGGATTTTGTAAACGGAAATCCACCACAACATTTGAAGATTTTTTTTGCCTAACCCAAATTCGCCTTTAAAAAGAATTCCATTGTATACAACAGTATGCTAATTCTCATCAGTTTTACTTCAACGATGTAAAAAAAATTGTAAACTCTAATAAAGGTTCAGTTTTTCATCGTTCCATTATCGCGTACCATATGCCGTAAGATATATAGTGTAACTTATTGGGCTGTGTATAAATATATTATCTACATTCCAAGACGATAACTTATTTTTTATGACATTAACTGCATTTTTTGGTTGTTGCATTTCTTGGGGATCGAATTTGAGTGGAAATTAGATCATTCAACAGTTTCCTACATTACATTAGGCAATCAAACGGCATAACAATTGTACTGCTGATAAATCGAACAAAAATACATGTACTCTGTATAATGGATATTAATTGTTCACGCCTCACTTCGATCATCCTACACGTGTTAAGGATTGGTAGTGGTGACATTATAGTGATCGCTGTTGATACGTACCACACGTTAGATAATGTAGTTATGTTGTATAAACATTTAGGTGTGGTATTGTAGACCAATGTTGATCTCACATGTGTTTCACGACATTAACCATATCGGTTCTAGGTAGGCGATTGTTATGTAAAACAAACGCCTTGATCATGAGCAGCCATCGCTAGATTTGGCCTCCATTTTGGAAACACCTTTTTTGGATGTGACGGTCGAGTGATAGTAACCTCTGACGGTTACCAAGAATGTTCAATTGGGACAATAGTTTAGTATAATACCGCTTTGTAAAAATATCTCCGACTACCCGCGGAGCATCCACGCGAAATATTTACTTAAACTCAGTATAATACCCATAAGTACTCTGAATTTGGATTGTGTCATTTGGAAATGAATTAAGTAAATGACATTAATGATTAAATGACTGAACACGCCCACGAACAATTAAATATTTGAGTAGACTTATGTATTAACAATAAACCTGTACAATTAACTGGATGTCTGGAAATTAACTCATTGTCATTCTTCGTTGACTCTGCAGAGGTTTGGGAGCACTGCTCCAACCATTTATTCATAAAAATACTATATTATCAAAATCAGCAGTATTCTGATGAGGGAATTTACATTTTTAATACGTTTACCTCCTTTAAAATGATCCTCTTTATATCCATTTAGCCAACTTATGTTTTCGTAGGTTTATTTAACTAAGATATTCCAGTCATAATATTGAATTTGTATTTACTTTGCTTAATAGATCCGTTTGTGTTTAATTTGGTATTTTTTGTTGTTGTGTTTTTTTAGTATTTCTTGTCTGTTATTATTTTAAGTTCGTTTGCGTTTTTTTTTTTGTTTTATTTTTTTTTTTGTTGTTATATGGTTAATTGTTTTGTTGTATTGGTGATTTTTTTCCGTTTGTTGTATTTGTTTCGTTTTACCGTTTATTTTTTGTTAGTTTGTGTATTTTTTTGTTTTTGTGTGTTTTTTTGTGGCGTAGCGTTTAAGTTTGTTTTTTTTTTTTGTTTGTTTTGTTGTTTTTTTATTGTTTTTTGTTGTGTTAATTATTTTTTGTTTTTTTTTTCTTGTGTAATTTTGTTCGTTTCTTTTATTTATATTTTTAGTATTTTTTTGTTGTTTTTTTATTTTTTTGCGTTCTTTATTTTCTTTTTTTGTTTTCGGTTAGTTGCTTTTGTTTTTTTTTTTTACGTTGTTTTTTTTCGTATTTTTGTTATTTGTTTGTTCGGTGTTTTTATTTATGATTGTTTTATTGGTCTTTTCGTGTATCCGTTTTTTGTTAGGTTTGATGGTTTTTTCGGTGTTGGTGTTATGTTTTTTTATGTTGTCTTATGTAGTTGTTCGATTGGTTATTTGTTTTGTTCGTAAGTTTTTTATGGGTTTTCTAAGTTTGGTTTGTCTTTTGCTATTGTTCTTATTTTTTTTTTATGTTGTTTTTGTTGTTTTTTTTTTTTTTTTTTTAGTTTTTTTTTTTTTAATTTTGTAGATTTCGGTTTTTTTATCGGGGTTTTTTAAGTTCTTTTTCATTTGTTCGTTTTTTACCGTTTTTTATGTTTTATACGTGTTTTTTTTGTTTGTTGTACCGTATCGTTGTTTGTTTGTTTAAGTTGTTAATGTGTTTTTTAATTTTATTTCTTTTTTTTTTTTGTTTTTGTTTTTTTTACTTTTTCGTTCTTTTTTTTGTGTTTTATTAAGTTATTTTTTTGGTTTTTTTTTGCGTTTGTTTTGTGCGAACTTGTGGTTTGTTTCCGTTTTTTTTTGGTTTTTGTTTGTTTTTTGTATCGTTGTTAATTATGTGTATTATTATATCTTTGTTTTTGTTTTATATTTATTGTTTTTTTTTTCGGTGTCGAGTTTTTATTTGTTTTTTTAATTCGTTTTGTGTTTTCCGTGGCCGTTATGTTTTTATAAGTGTCGTGCGTTATTTTTGTCGTCCGGTTTTTGTAGTTTCTCTTTTTATAGTTATATCGTTGGTTTTTGTGTACTTTTATTATGGTGTGTATTTTTTAGTTTTATATAAATTTTTGTAGTATTTTTTTTTCTTGTTTTTTGTGTTGTTTTGTTTTTTATTTGGTTTTTTGGCTTTTTTTTGTATTTTTTGTTGTCTTTTTTGTCTATGGGTTATTTTTTAGCGTGTTTATTTCCGTTTTTATCTTTAGTTTGTTTTAAATTTAATTGTGTTTCTTTTATCGTCGTTTGTTCTTATAGTGTTTTTTTTTTTTGTTTATTTTTTGTTTTTTTTTATTTTTTTTTTTTTTTTTTTTTTTTTTCGTTTGTATTGTTATTTTTTTTCTTTTTTTTTGTTTATTTTTGTTTTATTTTTTTTTGTGGTTTTCTTTAGGGTTTTTTTATTAGTTTTTTTTTTTTTTTTTTTTTTTTTTTTTGTATTTTTTTTTTTTTTTTTTTTTATTTTTAATTTTTACTCACCCAACTACTTTGCCTTTCTTATTCTTTTTTGTGTTATCTTTTTCCAATCCCCATCCAGCACCACCACTGCTTCGCTTCTCAACCCTCCTTAAACCTCTTATCCAAACGATCCAGAAATACTCCCTTGAAGAATTATAGTGCAGTTTGATTCTCATGATTTTTTGTTTGTTTGTTTGATTTTATTAACGTCCTATTAAACAGCTATGGTCATGTAAGGACGGCCTCCCATGTATGCGGTGTGTTGCGTGTATGTTGTGATCTCAATGATGATAAAGAGGCCAGAAGAACCATCACGGAGAGGCATCAGATGGTACTGAGACCCCAAACAGCTGTTTTTGAGGTGTTGTAAAATCTCTTCTGGGAACCACATTAATTGATGTATTTTACAATAATATCATGATACAGTGTCCTTTTTATGTATGCTCCTTACTGCATGTTTAAAAAGATGATGTTAACCAAAAAAATTACAAAAAGTAGCTAGCTTTTTCATATATAATATTTTTCATGTGAACACATCTTTATTGCGTGTCTGTATCTTCCAGAATGAATCTTGTGATGTAGTTTTTACATTATTACGATGTACGCACATGGTGTCAAGATATTCTACCATAAGTTTAAAAACCTATATATGCATAATCGCACTATGTGCCAAATATTATCTCAGTCTTTTACCAATCTTATTAAAATACAATTCCTTATATACACTCCGTGTCAATTATAGGATCTGACAATACCTCGATATGGTGTTGTCACGTTCGGATTGAACCTTTTTATCCATCGTGTATTCCAAGATAAATATCATTTTCTACATCATTTTCTACGTGAATTGTTTACGCCATTTTTGCTCCAGTAAACATTATACATTGTAGTAATTGTTGTGCACTTTGGGCGAGATGGACTACGGTACACAAAATTTTTCAAATCTTGTTTCGTCTCCCAGTAAATATAGATTCTGCTTAGTGCAATTTTGATTTGGCCAATTTCCAGGTTGACGTGACCCCTAATGGGATGTTTTGTTTGTGTTTGTGTATTGATTAATTGAGTTTAAACGTATCCTTATTAACAGCATGGTCATGTATGGTACGGCCTACCCATTGTATGCGGCTTTGTGTCGTGCTATGTTGTGTTGCAAATGTGCGCTGTTCGGGAGAACTTTGCCGATTTGTTGCTTGGTGTCTTCGGCGACATGCTTCAGTGATATAGCACTATAAAAAGGGCAACAGTTCCACTATACAAGAAGACACAACATGAATATACCGCAGTCTCCCAAAACATGCACCTCGCACAACATACTCGCAACACACCACATACATGGGAGGCCGTCCTTACATGACCATAGCTGTTAATAGGACGTTAATTAATCAAACAAACAAACAAACAAACCATTAGACTTAGTAGTTCTCCCCAGATTTTAACTTCAACATTTGTGTTCGTCAACATTAATGCTTTACGCAAAATGGTCACCTTATTGTCCATTTCCTTTAATCTATCCCGGCATTCGTCATAAAAGAGCAGTATTTTTTCGTCCATTTCCGATAAACATCCACCGGACATGTGCTTCACCTGCGAGGGATGATCCACTTTACATCCGGCGCATTTCCCTTTTGATGCCTCATCTACCATATCCAGCATCCTGTCCGCTATCAATTCGAGAAGCAACTGCTTCCTTTTCCCTTCCTCACGATTCGGCCTTATTTCAGAGTTTATTTCATCCATTTTGTCCAGCAGATTAAACCATTGACTAGGTTTCAGCGTGATCCCGTACCTAGTTGGATTGTTCGGTAGGTCACTGCCTCCCATGAAATACACTCTGATGTTAATCAGTGTTACTAAAGTGCTTATAAACGCCGACCTGATTCGATCCACAGAAACGAATCTGTTTGGTGATAAACGTCACGCCCTCTTTGTTTCCTCTCCTTGTGCTGTACGAGTGATAGATGCTCGGAAATTTCGTTCTTCGCCATGCAGAGTTTCTCCCACTGTTCTATCGTCAGGGAGATACCTGTAAGATAGAATCAAATCACTCTCAATGAAACTGGTAAATGTTCGATATGAAAACTGGTAATTCAGTCAACAGGCAAATACAGAGATACATGTTTAACATTTCAATTTCCTTTGTGTCCATCTTGTTCTTTCCTTCCTTCTGCGTCTTCCTTTAGCTTTTTTATCTTGATTCTCACTTCCTCTTGGTAGTTGCCAAGATACACAAATACATCGTCTCCGATAGATTTCAAAGCAGAATTTGCCATACTGAATTTTGTTGTGAACTGTCCGAAGTCGAGAGCAGTTGTGATGAGATCTACCGTGTCACGTTAGGTTATCTTAAGGAAAAATCCCAGCCATTCATAGCCTTCGGTTTCAATCAAAATTCACACCTCAACTATAATCCAACCTTCGTAGCCACTACCGGTATCCCTATCAAATTGAACAAGTCTGTCAATATCTCCAATAACGAACCAAGCATGGACTCTTGGGCGTCTGTTACAAAAACGTGTATTCTCATAAAGCGCAATTCCGTATGATCCTCTTCACGATCCATTGCAAACCGACCGCTCGCGCGGTATGTAGATCGTTCTAATTGGAATAGCGTTTCAAACATTACATCATTCTCTCTGGACATACCGCTGAGCAACATGTAAACATTTACTACCTCATCTTGGGACCTTTTCAGCAACAATCATCCGTAAAACACTATTACAACCACATAATCCCGTCGTTAGGAACAGCTCAATACTCGACCTGAAAACCAATCACCCGTAAACAATACCAACCCGGAACATCTCTATGTTTACTTTACAACCGATCATCCATACAAAATCCCTTATTATGGATCACTTATCTAGAGCGATAGGGTCATCCATGTCGATTCCCAAAACCCGTAACACAAGCATTACTATTTTTGCATAACTATAATTATATACGTTAACGCTTCTCTTTACGTCATCAATACAAAATTATCGATCAGTTCGGTACCTCCCTGCGTCGGGTCGTTTTACAATCAATCATCCGTGGGACACATCTCCAATCGATAACCAACCCTCGGTACCTTATAACAGGACCCGGAATATCTCTCTACGTCTATGTCTATCGTCGGGTCGTTTTACAACCAATCACCCGTAAAAAATCCTCTACTCCCATCACGCGCTGCATCCTCGTCGCCCTACGGTACTGTTACGCTCCATCTTCTCTATTGTATCAAGCTTTTCTAACAAGGAATTAACCCAGCAGGCGAAATCAGTCGGCACTTTAATCCCCTACTCCCCTGCTTAGGTCCCTTATCTGTATATCTGATTTCCGGTCATGTGGTTTTCCTTAGCAACCACAGGTAGATTTACGCGTCCGGGGTTACGGAATATCTATGTTTATTTTTTTAAATATTTTTTTTCATAACTGTTAACTTATATACGTTATCGCTTCTCCTAACGTCATCAATACGAAATCATCGATCAGTTCGGTACCTCCCTGCGTCGGGGCGTTTTACAATCAATCATCCATCCAAAATTCGCAATTAGACATCTCTCGACTTCTCATGCTACATCGTCTCTATTGTACCGTACTTAGTCCATCTCTTAAATCCCCACCCGTATATCAAAATGTGTTGATTTCCGGTCATTTCCGGTCACGTGGTTTTCCTTAGCAACCACAGGTAGATTATAGCGTCCGGGGTTACGGGTGTAGGGCTATACTACTAGTAAGGAGCATACATAAAAAGGACACTGTATCATGATACTATTGTAAAACTACATCAATTAATGGTGGTTCCAGAAAGATATTACACCTCAAAAACAGCTGTTTGGGGTCTCAGTACCATCTGATGCCTCTCCCGTGATGGTTCTTCTGCCTCTTTATCATCATTGAGATCACAACATACACGCAACACACCGCATACATGGGAGGCCGTCCTTACATGACCATAGCTGTTAATAGGACGTTAATAAATCAAACAAACAAAAATCATGAGATCAACTGCACTTAATTCTTCAAGGAGTTCTTGGATGTTTGGATAAGAGGTTTAAGGGGTTGAGGCAAGCAGTGGTGGTGCTGTGGGGATTGGTAAGGTGGTGTCATTTAAGTCATACATGGGGACCATTAATGATTCAGTATGAGGTTTGTGACATAGGCGCAATGACTACTTGACAGTGATGGTGGTTATCAGGATCACAGTTATCCGTGCAAACATTACGGTGCAGGTGATCAGTACTGAAAATATGATAATAACCTAACATGTGATATCACATAAAAATTAACACTTACACTTGTGATTATATTCATCTCTCTTAAATGTAATAAATGTAATAAGTTTATTATATATTTTGTAATGAAAAAGCCCTGCATAATAAACCTTTTTAAAATTAACTAACTGACTGTGTTATGATTTTTATAGTCTCTTTATAGTGCTCAGGGATGACCTATTCCATATAAAACTATATTCCAACATCATTCATTCTAATCACTAAATATTTATAAATAATATTAAATTTCATTATCATAGATTGATTGATTATTATAAGTAACACTCTTGTCTACCAAAGGATTATCATTTTTTAAAGGAAGTATGAAATCTTTATTTTTTATGTCTCCTGGACATGTATATCGCTATTGCTAAAATAATAGTAAGCAATAGTAGAACAGGACCTAGTTTGGTATATGTATCACCTTGTGTTATGGTTGTCCCATTTGATGTGTCCACTGATTCCTCTGACACAGAACTCTCTGGGATGGACCATTCGACCTTGGTGTCCCCAACCTGTATAATATATATATATCGGCAGGGATCATTTAGAGAGAGCCCTGTGGCCATTGGTCCCCATAATTTTTAAAATGGCCCATATATTTCAGGAAATTTCTTTATATTTCTTTGTGCAAAGCCCCTTAGAATTGTCAAATTCTGGAAAATGACCCATGCATTTTTCAGCCAAAATGATCCCTGTATCGCGATCGGTTATAATTTTTTATGGAAACAATGACTAGTTTCTTACAATTCCGCTTTCCCTTGCTCCATTTCATATAAATGACTGGTCTTGTGTATTCAGGAGGGTCTTGGAGATCCGAGTAGATGTACATCCCTTGATCGCCCACTACCTCGATCTCCATGTAATCTTCCTGTAAAGTTATATGGATCGTTTTGTACGATTCTGATCAATTGAACAACGCACATATGCATCGTGATATCCAGCACATGACATCCAAATCGGTGTTAGATGATGTTTCACGTACATCGCAGCAACGAATGTCATAGTTCCCACAGGCGGAGGTTATGTGGATGAGAAGTAGGCCTAATGTCAAAATGATTTGAGTATAGGATATGATGTGAAGCTTCAGTTTCGTACAAAAAAAGTCACATAGTGTGTAAATCACACTACGTTTGAGATATCTATCAATATCTAAATAAGAAAAAATATAAGAAATATATTGATATCAGCGAGATATTGGAAAAAAGGAGAAAAGTACAGTGTGTACTGTTTTAAAAATTTCTTAATGTTTCTAGCAGTTTTCTCCCTTTCATCTGTTAATGTAATATATGTACACAACACCAATTATGTACGTTTATAATTAGCGTGTATGATGTATGAATATAATATTACCATGCACGATATCTTTTAAGAATGTACTATTTGAAAGGGTATGAGGTGTATTTTCCAAAAGGCACTTTAGGAGAAAAGGGGTGGTAAAGTAGATATTTGCAGGTCATTGAATCTGTAATATGACCGATACATCATGAGCGAAAAACCCTTCCAAAATAATAATGGTTATAAAAGTTTTGTGTATCACAAAAGCACATCATTAGCCCCTAAATAAAACAGGGCGTTCTTCTCCCAATGGAAAAATATATCTAGATCTATAATCATAATAGGATTTGATCATAAATTTTAGAACTGACCTATATACATATGCTTCAAGCCAGTCTAACCTGGCCTCATCCTTCTGTCGTTTTTGAGCAAGACAACTACGTAACGATCAAAGTATGATAAGATGATGAACGTTTTTAAGTATTTGACGTCAGTAATTGCTCATCTGTCAGAAATATATCACTTTCGTTAAATCTAGTACATGGTACGTTAACTGTTTAAGATATCCGATGTGAAATGAATGGTATATTGAACCATCATTATCAATGTTGTCAAATATTAGGCTTTGTTGAAAAAGATGGACAGTTATAACTTATGTTTTCAATAAAAGGTCTTCTACTTGACACATTTTCATTAAAGATAATTTTGAAAAATTTCTTATCAGTTCATTAAAGTAAAGCCGAGTAGTCTTTGTAATTGATTATTTTAATCGTACAAAAACTGTACCTATATAAGAAGCAGTTTACAAGACTCATACAAACACACTTTGAAAAAATGTTCTTAGAGGGATTCCAACTTGTATTCGAAAAAATGGAAAACTTCATAGACTTATCTGAGGATGAGTAAGTAAAATTATATATATATATGTTATATATAACTTGTGTGTATTGTTGATATTACTACATCATCCCTTATAACTATTTTTAGTAATATGCATCCAGCTAACATATTGGACCATACCGTCGCTATTACTTACGAGACCCTATATTTATATATATATATATTAATATAAAGACTTTTATCAATATAACAGCTGTTTTTTTATCCTTTTTTACGCAAATTTCATAAAATATATAATCATCTATAAACCTTTCCCCCAAATCAATCCTCGATATTTCAAATCAATTTTTATACAACATCTCAATTCATCATTTCATACAAAATATATATGTGCAATTCTACATATCTTTTTCAGTTATAAACAATGTATAGATCTATTAGATGAAGAGGAAGATCGCGGTTTACAACTAGATTCAGAGTAAATTTGATTCATTTCCATTATATTTGCTATTCTACATTTCATCTTGTGACATCGTACATAATTCGGATTAATACTAATCCTACATATTTAAAAATATATGCTATTTATTTCTGTCGCAAGGGCATTTAATTATTTTAATCAATATTTTATATGTATATAGATGTCTCTCTTTTTAATATCTAACTAACACCTTCATCACTTTTTACAGGTCAGACGAAACCTGTGACCTTGCATCTGAAGAGGAGGATATTCTTCTTTATTCAGCGGATGAAACAATAGATGAACATTACGTGCAACCATGTCCTAGTGCATCATGTGTGTTGACCGATGGATATTATGTACAATTATTACTACCATCGAATACTTTTTTACACCATTTTGAAGATACTCTTCAATCGGAAATTGACAGAGATTTAGACTATCTAAAGGCCAAGAAAGAACAGTTTGTGATGATGCAGAGGGATTTGCGATCATTTATGTCTAGTCAGAATACAGAATGATAAAATAATATCTATTTAACTTCTCTATACAAATGTATATATAAATTGAACAAATATTTTAATTAAAATGTACATTTCAATAATGTATAGCTTTGTTTTTGTTTTCTTTTTGTAATCTTTGACATCAGCTGCTTATATGATTTAAGTATTACAGTTGAATCTTTGCACGCACATATGACATCAATTGATTTTTTTTCTCTGATTCAAGGATGTCATTTTTTTGTTAAATTATTGCTGATTTTGCAATCACTGTGATTGCATCATATTGTGAAATATATCTGTGACGTCAATTTGCTGATATTGCAACTATTTTGATTGTGACGTCACTTGTTGTTAAATTATGGTATTACATCATAATACGAAATATGGCTAATTTTGCAATTATTGTGATTGCATCTTATTGTGAAACACTATCTGTGACGTCACTTCCGGCATTGTGAAATACTGTATTACATCATAATATGAAACATTGTGAAATATCATATGTTCACGTTACGGGAATCTCTTGCCGATCATTTTGTGAAATATTGCTGATATTGCAATTATTGTGATTGCGTCAAACTGTGAAATACTATTTGTGACGTCACTTCTGGCACTATTTTTTGATTGCATCATATTTTGAAATATTTGATTGCGTGTGATTGCATCTTATTGTGAAATACTATCTGTGACGTCACTTCCGCTATCTATTTGTGACGTCACTTCCGGCAACAGGGGTACATACATGCTGCTCCTGGCATTCCTTCTGTCCTTGTCAAAGGGGCTCCCTGTGTTGTTGTCATTGAAGCTCCCTCTGTCGTTGTACTGGGGGCTCCAGGTGTCGTTGTCGCAGGGTCTCCCTCCGGGGCTCCCTCTTGTCGTTGCACCGGGGTCTCCCAGTGTCGTTGCCCCAGGGGTTCCCCGTGTCGTTGTCCCAGGGTCTGTGGGTTCTATGGTCATGCCTGTTGAAGGTTGAAATAAATTATATATATATATACTCATTACCCTTTTGATTATCTTTTCTGACACTTGATAAAGGGTTTTAATCAGAACAGCTTAACAATTCTAGATTAAGTTTGATAACTGTACAATTGTTATTCAATGGTAAGGTATTCCTTTAGACCGATTGATGATAAGGTGTTAATTTTAACCATATAAATGTAATATTAATAGTGTTAGATCTACAGACGTTATGTTTTTCTCCTTAGATACATATTCAGTTTGTGTCGGACCCTGCATATGTTAACAATTATCTCTTAAAATTTAGTTACCCTAAAAACAGGATTCTGTGAAATGAAAAACGCATAATGTTGGTATAAAATTTGTTATCAAAACAGTACATTTAGTGAAAAATGTCATTGGTTGAATGAATTTACATGTGTTCTATTTTTAGAGGTAATGGAGGTGTTTTAGTAAGACTTTTATAAAATTGAGAAAAAAAGGGAATTCATTCCATTTTGATTAATAATATGCAAGGTTATGCTTAATACAACTTCAGTATTTTTTTCTGTCACAGAATCCTACATTTGGTTAACTTATTGATTACTTAAACTGGTAACTGATACGTATATTATATATGTAGGGGTGTGAAATGACTGATAAAGATAATGATCAAGTGTACAATACACGTACCTGAACAGTTAGCGGTTCCTTGGGCCCATTTAATATAATGTGTGTAGTTAGTACATGGAGGTGGATCATCGAGAGAGGATACTATTGATATCCATCAATTGTATGGATTTCTTAAATTAATATATGCATCTTGAATGTATATTGTTAATTTATCACACTTTGATAACCACTGTTATTGCCTACATCCAACATCATGCAATCACATTTTTGCGATGAACATTCATCCAAAAACACAATCGTAGTTGAATTAGATTGACGAATCGTTGCACAACAACCATCCCTATACGAGTAACATATACCCGAGTCTTCCAAGGGTGTTGTCTTATGTACAATAATGCTAATCAAGACGAGAAATTGAATGTGTAGATCCATTTTCGATTTTCAGGGTGTGGTTTTAATGGTGCGTTCGATTAGTTTATTCCTGAATATTTCAGGAGAACTCTTTCCGATTCTGGACTTATCGAGCAAGGATATATATATTTTTTTTAATCAGAATATTTCTTTACATACTTTGTTGTTCACTATGGAATAGCATATAAGGCAATAAGATATTTTATTGTGCTAATACACAAGACTAGTCTCACATTGTTTTAAAATCGAACAAGCCCCTGTCCCGTGATCACAAAGGGAGGCAACTGTCTAGAACATTTAATCTTTTGGTTGTTTTATTTTTAATCCGATTCGCTCCGATATTTTTGGCGAGGGTCACCTCGCCATTGTGATCGTGGTTGCAAAATTCTCTTACAGTCAATTTCCTCAATATGATTGGCTTAGAAATTGCTCGCAGATACTAGCGCTCCTAGCGGCAGTGTATTCAACAACTTTGATTGTACCGGGAATTTTAAATAGCAAATTTTGAATATGAAAGTTACTCATATAAGCGTATCTGTAACGTTGAAATAGGAATAGTATATTACGGCTTTCATATCCTTACTATATACACTCTCCAAAAGATCTTCTGTTTGAAAATGGTCACCTGAATTGTTTACAAAGTATCTAGACTTTTCGTTCTCAAAATGGTGTTTACAATGAATGAAGACGTTTCGTCCGAAAATGCTTCGCTCCGAAGCTGGTTCCTCCCAGACGTTTACTCCCTATTAGTGACAGTTATCCCGCAACGGAAAAAACTGAAATCAATATTTCACCTCGAACATCAAAATTGATACCATAATGAATTTTGTAATTTCAATCAAATTTGTCTCGGAGCAAATACATTTCACGGCGAAATGGAGATGCATTTATCATGGCTGTGTTATTGCACATGGCCTTCATCCGGAACTACAATGGAAGAAACACAACTCTAACAAAATTTTGGACAAACTTGGTCTACTGATAAAATAGCACGTGACAGACGGTGAACATTTTCTAAATGTCCAAGGTGGCGTAATCTTAAAACTAACGGCAGTTAATAAGGTATGAATATTTACCACATCCATGATTATCGATAATTTTATAAGCACATGTATAAATATCACATTATATCCATATACTAAAGTACGTTCAGAGATTACCACTAAACCATACTTTTAAAACATTTTAGTTATTTTCACCACAGGAGCTTGATGTTCTGATCATATACATACAGCATATTCATTAAACTAGGTAATACGAAGTAAAATTTTGGCCGAATGACATAAATCATATATGGAATGTTCATATAACTCGAAGTGATATTTTTGGACTACTAGATCGACGAAAATAAGGATTTCTTTTTCATAATTCTTCCGTAAAACGGCACTTAAAAAGCTGTTTCAATCTGTAACAAATGTAGAGAAATTAATTGTTTAGCAATTATCCTGAGTTATATTTTACCAACAATCATCAGAGATTAGCAATTAAAACTTACATAAACATTTTCCCGACTCTCACTTGCATTGTGAGATCACTCGAGCGGAACTAATCTCTACCACCTGACACAGTCTTACAAATGCAATCGCACAAAAGCCAACATGATCACTGTTTTTAGTGCGATTACATCTTAGGGTGTGAACGATGCTAGTTTTTTTTAAACTTTTTACTCAACAAAATAGACTACTCTTTTCATGATCAGCACCATCATTTTCTTTATAGGCACATATGACTTAAAAAAAAACATATGATGTATATAATGCTAACAACTTAACATAAGATTTTTTTGGGATAAACTTGAAGAATTTTAAAAAATCTTGTTTTGATTTTCTGCTGTTCATCTTCTTAAACACATTTTGTCAACAATATAATGGTTTTGATTCTGAGAGGTAGTTCAAAGGTTTCAAAAGATATTGGCACATGTGACAGTTAAAACAAATACAAAATTGTCTAATGCGAAAAAGAACAAATTCTGGGGTTAAAACAATATCATGTTTTGCTTCTGACAGGTAGTTCACTGGTTTTCAAAATATATTGACACATGTGACACTTAAACAAATACAAGATTTTCTAATGCAAAAAATGAGCAAATGGATTAAAAAGGCTAAAAAAACCTAAAAAATATGATAATGACTTGCTAACTACTACTCATGGATAACTAATTTCTGTGAGCATAATGTCATATGGTTTATACTTCTGTCACACCTTTCTGAGATCTTAATGTCATTGGGTGTGGTGTTCGCAACTCCACTTCTTCAAATGAAGATTCTTCAATGGACATTGAATCCAGTTCTCTTATGAGGTCATCAAAATTTGGGGTTGGTGTTGAGGTGAGGGGTGGTGCACTCGGATCAGCAAATGGGTGAAGAGGTATCATGGAAACATTGGGGTTCTTGAGGGATTTGATAAACATGCGTTGGACTGTTATTACCAGTGCAAGGGCTGTGATGATCACACCAAGTATTGTCATGATTGCTATGACAACTGAAATAATGAATCATTGAAATGTTAGGATTATAAACTCTATTAATAATTATATTTGTGATGGAAATGAAGAATGAAATATTTGAATATATTCTTATCATAAAAAGACTGTCATCTTTAACATGAATGTGTCATTCTGTCTTAAAACTTTATCATCATCATAATAATTAGAAGTTGGATCATGATTGTGTAAAACTGATTGATTTATATGTAATAAAGTGACTATAACCTTAGATATCACTGATCGAAAAGATTAGCAGGCGTATTTTTTTCCTAAAATATATCATAAAACTAAGACTTTTTCATAATTACGAAAATTAAAAGTGTCTGCAACCATATATTGTAAATAAAGGAATCAATGCAAAACAGTAACAAAACAATTCGGTAGGCCCTACACGAATACATAATTACCACTCATAAGCAGAACACTGCGCATGCTTAAGCCGAATATAACCCCTCTTTGGGCCCCGCAACTGTTATTGTTAGTTGAAGCCATACCTGGTATGTAGAGTTGTGTAATGTCTCGTTCAAGAAAACAAAACTTATAGCCCATTGATCTGTTACATTGTAAAACTCAATATTGATTATACAAAATCCAATCATATTTTCAAGTTAGAAACACACATAGCATAGAGGGACAAGCATAATCCTCCACATGTGTCTTTGTTTATACTGACAACTTACACCTACATGTGTACGTGCAGCGCCCTGACCCGTGACTGCACGCTGGACACCTGTATCTGTGTCCTCAATTTGGCTTTCTCCATGAAGTATTGTAAACAAACACCATCTGAGGTAAACAGTGTTTTTAAAACCATAAACATATATTTATAGAACATTTTTTACTGCATAGGCCTGTGTATCACTATATCTTAAACCCATTTCACTATTTGTAAGACGGAATCGCTGTTTAATGAGCATGCAATCTAAGGTTATAGTCCCTTTAATACTATATTTCATCCTCATCAGCACTTACCATATTTTCACATTCAGAGCTTCTGTTCTGTAAATTTAATAATATTTATACCATGATTTACACTATCTTTTATTTTTTTCTGTCTTCTGAGTACAATGTATATGTATATTATAAAAAAATGTCATGGGAATCATCAATACAAACCATAAATATTTATATGTCTTGTTTTTATTACCTAGATTAATAGTTGCTTCAGTAGTGATCTCTGATGATGAAACCATGTTGGACATATCAATCATAGATGTGGGGTTGGTCCTGGAGGATACCCTTGATGTTACTGTGGCCTTAGAAGTGGTCTTATGGGCTGTCCCCGTAGTGATGGTATTAGATGAGGGGTCGGCCCTTGGGGAGACCCTTGATGTTACTGTGGCCTTGGAAGTGGTCCTATGGGCTGTCCCCGTAGTGATGGTATTAGATGAGGGGTCGGCCCTTGGGGAGACCCTGGATGTTACTGTGGCCTTAGAAGTGGTCCTATGGGCTGTCTTTGTTGTGATGGTATTAGATGAGGGGTCGGCCCTGGGGGATACCTTTGATGTTACTGTAGCCTTAGAAGTGATCCTATGTGCTGTCCCCGTAGTGATGGTATTAGATGAGGGGTCGGCCCTTGGGGAGACCCTAGATGTTACTGTGGCCTTAGAAGTGGTCCTATGGGCTGTCCCCGTTATGATGGTATTAGATGAGGGGTCGACCCTGGATGTTACTGGCGCCTTAGAAGTGGTCCTATAGACTGTCCTTGACATTGTTGTGGTAGATGACATGACCTTAGGGGTGTTCCTGTGAACTGTCCCTGACATTATGTTGGTAGACATAGGATTGGTTGACATGAATGTGGCCTTAGTGGTGGTCCTGTGAGCTATCCCTGACATTATGGCAGTATACATAGGGTTGGTTGACATGATGGTGGCCTTAAGAGTGGTCCTATAGACTTTCCTTGATACAGTGGTCCTAGATGTGGTCACTGCATTCCCTGTTACAGTACTATCTGTTCCATATGTGCCTGTGAATAAAGATTGAACATTGAAAAAAGGTGAAATATCATTACTGGTGAAGATGTCTGATAGGGTTGATAATTTATAAGTATTCAAATGTGAAACATAAACAACAAAAACAAACAAAAAAATGTATATATATGTGTAACATTATTTTAAAAGTTATGATTTTTGAAAATATTGATTTTTAGGTCACCTGGGATGATGTCTCTGGTGACCTATTCTAATCACCCTTTGTCTGTCATGTGTTATGTGTCACATGTCCATAAAACAATTTACATTTTTGACCTCTTGTCCAAATCTGCTGAAGCAAATTTCAATGAAATTTTGCACAAACCTTCTAAGGCATAAGGTCAATCACAATTGTGAATTATATGACCCTCACCCCTCCCCAGATACTCTTCATAGATTAAAAAGACAAAATTATAAAATTACTGAGCGACTTCAAGGGCTTGGTGCAGCCCATATATTGTTTTTGCTTCGTTCTGTACCTGAACTCGTGTGACCGTTAAGACCCATGGACCTCTTGTTTACTTACAATTAGCTTGTCCTCTGCCCCATTTCATGTAGACAATAGGCATCATACATACATTCGATAGGGTCTTGCAGGTCTGAATATATGTAGACCTTTTGTAGGCCATCCACTTTGATTTTCACATATGAGTAGCCTTCCTCCACCGATAAATGACCATAGCTGTTAATAGGACGTTAATAAATCAAACAAACAAACAAACAAACTCCACCGATAAATGGATCGTCTCGATGTTTGGGGGGAGCGCAAAACGCACACATGAGCAAGACTCTGATGTGCACATAACGTCGATATCCTTGTTAGACGTTGTCTCTCTCGTTCTGCAACATCGTTCATAAGTTTTGCATTCTGATGCTGTGACTACCCCAAGAATTAGACAGATGCCTAACACGGTCAGAAGATCCCCCGCCATTTCTTCTTCTTCTTGACAGATGTACTTTGTACCCTTCTATTTTAGGATCTTAGTTTCGTACAAAAAAAAAAACTCCTTTGCTTTATTCAGCGGTGATATATGTATCATTATCTTTTGAAAAAATGTAATATTGAAAATGATCAAGAAAAGTGACATGTTTATTGAATAATAATTTCTTTCTTGGATTTAATATTTTAAAAGATATTACTCCGTCTCCAAGAGTTGTCTCCCTTTTCATAAGTTGTGTACACACGTACGGTACATATGTCCTAGGCTCCGTTATAATTGGATCAAGGATGATAGGTTCCATCAACCTTTCAGGTTTTTTTTGGAAGTGTATTAAAAACTGGTTTTATGACATTTTTTTTTACCAAATGATGTTTTAACCAATCAAAAATGCTGTGATGTCTAGAATAGAATACAATATTTGTGTAATATTTATATATAAATGACCTAAAAAATATTTCACAATATTTTTTTTTATAAACTGGTTTTTGATGATTTTTATGATTTTTTTTTTAACCAATCAAATTTGTGTGACCTTCCTTGTATATTTATATGATGATTTTTCTCTGGACCCTTCACTTTCCTGTCAGAATGGATGTTATTGATCTAACCTTAACTCCTGATGAGGAAACTGAAATTGCTACAAAGTAAGTAAACACACATTTAATCAAGTTTCAACATGATAATGATTATAACTGTTATAATTGTTAAATCGGATTAATCATATTTTTCTTCTTTCCCTTGCAGTAATTGTATCATTTTCAATCTTATTTTTTCTTTTCCCCAGTTTTGGAGATAACACCCCTGGAGATTACAATCTAACTCCAGAAGAAGAGGCATTGGTGGATGAACTGCTATATAGCGAGTATGCATATTAATTCAAATAATTGTTTTAATTCATATTTACCAGATCACTTTTGATCTCATGTCCCCTTCTTCTTTCTTCTTTGGCTTACTCTAAGCCATCAATTAAATCGATTAAGTCAATTATTTTTATTATGTTATTTTTTTTTCATTTTCTTGTTTTTTACAGCACATTTGCTCCTGTCGATGCTACCCCTGCCCATCCCACACTTGAAATTCTGGATATAATGTCAGCCGCAACAACATCTGGAACTCACCCCACACCTGGAACTCTGGATATAATGTTGGCCCCACCCACACCTGAAACTCTATATAGCGAGTATGTATATTAATTCAAATAATTGTTTTAGTTCATATTTACCAGATCACTTTTGGTCTCATGTCCCCTTCTTCTTTCTTCTTTGGCTTACTCTAGGCCATCAATTTAATCGATTAAGTCAATTATTTTTATTATGTTATTTTTTTTTCATTTTCTTTCTTTCTTTTTACAGCACATTTGCTCCTGTCGATGCTACCCCTGCCCATCCCACACTTGGAATTCTGGATATAATGTCGGCCCCACCCACACCTGGAACAGTCCCATCTAATTCATCAAATCATGAATGTGTACATAAAAACTTAAAAAGAACATATAAAATCTTTCTACGCTCAGAAATAGGAGAGATAAGGAGTACAATTAAATTTCTGAAATAAAAAAAGAATGCTAGAAAGAGCATTAGAATTTCATTA
The DNA here is from genome assembly GCA_004382745.1 of Argopecten irradians irradians. Taxonomy (NCBI): domain Eukaryota; kingdom Metazoa; phylum Mollusca; class Bivalvia; order Pectinida; family Pectinidae; genus Argopecten; species Argopecten irradians. The sequence continues at coordinate 822,023 of SAYR01046716.1, read as the reverse complement.
TTAAAAGTTCAAATTTGGAGGAAACAAATGATTTTTATGTGATTTTACTATTTTTACAAGGAATTAATTAATAAGGTAAGCTGTTTATATTTCGATTTTTTTTAAATTTATCCTAATTCCTGTTTATCAACAATTTTTGTATAGCTATCACTTGACAACTAAAAACACTGTTGTGCAATCCATGACGTCACTTCCGGCAACAAAGGACGTCATAAGCTGCTACTGTAGTATATTTTATATTAGCGGTATCCTATGTATGTATCGATGGTTGTGGTGAGTTCTGATAATAATTGTACAATAGAGCAGCCATTGATGGAGTCGGGTTGCTTTTAGTGTTGCGGCCAATCAGACTCCCTAAGGATCTCTAGGTTTTACCTGACAGACCTAGTCTGTGTTTCTTATACATCTTTATCCTAATATATTAATGAAACCATATAGTACACAACCAATATGAAGGGGACACACCAAAGTCTATAAAAGTGGTAGTTTCTGCTCCTGCTTAGCGCTCAGCATACCGGGAGTGGGACGACTGGTTTGCCCGTTGTCAGTATAATGTGACCGGGTGGGGTGTGTTGCCTGGTGTCTTCGGCGGCATGCTTCATTGATATAGCACTTTAAAAAGGGCAACAGTTCCACTATACAAGAAGACACAACATGAATATACCGCAGTCTCCCAAAACACGCACCTCGTACAACATACACACAACATACTGCATATATGGGAGGCCGTCCTTACATGACCATAGCTGTTAATAGGACGTTAATTAATCAAACAAACAAACAAAAGCCATCCTGTAAGGGGAGATCATCAAAAATTTGATTTTGTTTTACCTGTTTTACCATGGCAATAGGTTGCTTAGCTTTTAGTTCAACCATCTTATTTGTTGGGTTTAACACTTGGTGAACTGTACTATTCTTCTTAACAGTAGAAACTGACCTAGCACCCATGATGTGTAACTTTGATGGTAAACTTGACAAAGGTTCTAAAAGATTGGTTCCTGTACAATTCTTACTTGTTGTGACCTTAATAGTACTAACTGACCTGGGAGATATATTGATGTTATTTATTACTTTGGCTAGGTTTGATTTTTCCTGACTAGGCTGTAAAAATCCCACAACAGCTATCCCTCCTAACTCTAGACATCCCTTTCCACAATCTATTTTAGCATTATGAGTTTTCAGGAAATCAGTGCCTAAAATCATGGGAAAACTAAGATTCTCAACTATCTGGAATTTTTGACACATTGTCAGATGACCAATGGCTATGGGTATAGTTATCTGCCCCTTGATTACAATATCACTGCCATCTGCACTATGCAACCATTTGAGCTCTGACTTTTCCAAGTTTTCTATGCCTAGTCCTGATTTACATAAAACACTAGCCCCTATACATGGCACTCCCTGGGCTCCAGTATCTACTAAGGCTGAAAATACCTGACTGCCTACCCTGACACTCACTAAATATTTATCTAGGGGAAATTCTTGTCTTTTTGATTCCGGTTTCGGACTACTTCCCACTTTTTGTTCCTGCCTATCCCTAAAGATTTTCTTAGGGACAGGCGCGCACCCCTATTTTTGATTTTTGCGGCCCTACAAATTGGCTGAATGTGGCCGACTTTCTGACAATGGAAACTTTTAGATTTTCGGAACCTACAATTACGTGCAACATGCTGGTAATCACCACAATGTCTGCATTGTATGTCACTTGGATTGTCTCTCTTTTGCTGGTTCCTCTGGATCCATTTGGAATTGGATTGTCCAGTCTTTACTCTGTTGACATGAGTACTCGCACTGCTTGTTTGTTTTCGGAGTTCCTCCAGCTCCTGTTGTAAGGCAGCTACCTTATTAAACAGTTCTGTGTTGTTGGTACCCTCCTGCTCCATTGACTCAAACATTTTCCCATATTTCACTATTTCCTTCAGGGACTGCGCTTCCTTACTCAATACAAATTTTCGAATGTCCGGACACCGACCATTTACTACCACGTCTTTTATCTCCTCCTGACTGCGGCCAAGTTCTGCTCCTGAAGTTTGTACCTTTTCAATATATGAGATGACATCACTTCCATCTTGTACACTGCCTAGAAATTGCCTAATTAATTTAGGCCGAGAGACCTCACTTTAAAAGAAAACGTTTTTGAAAACTTTCTACAGCTTGGTCAAAATTGTTCTGGCTTTCTTCCTTAAGGCTATAAAAACCATTGTTCTGCTTTGTCGATCAGCGCCTTACTTGCTTTTTCTTACCCTGAACTTTTATCCTGATATTAATGCATGACTTGTAGTTTGGCCCTAAATGACCTTAGGTGTCGATGGGCCGTAAAACTCAAACAAACAAACAAACAAACAAATTTTACATCAGCGTCTCACATTCACCAATTACACTCCATGTTTATATATATATTCCAATGGTCTTACTACAACCTTATGTAACTTCTAGAACCTCTAGAACTTCCAGAACTTCTCTCACTCGATTTTGGGCTTCAAGACCCTACTATACAATTCTCTGCCACACCTGGTAGAAGACACCCTAATCAGACTCCCTAAGGATCTCTAGGTTTTACCTGACAGACCTAGTCTGTGTTTCTTATACATCTTTATCCTAATACATTAATGAAACCATATAGTACACAACCAATATAAAGGTTGCCAATTAAAGATAACTTTATCTTCTTTCTTATGATATAGAAAATATATAGAACTATTATTAATTACAAATGTTACATTAGAAATACTGACTTTCACATACTAAACATTACTGTAAAAGCTATACAGCTTCCAAACTATACTGCCTATTGAATTGTAACTCATTATATCAATAATACACATCTTGCTGTATCCAATGCTTAGTAAATTACATTATTCACTATTATAATTCTTTACTTATTACTTGTTTTAAATATAAAACAAACACATTTATTTGAGCTCTTACTGAGACCTGCTATCATGTGGTCAACACGGGGGTCAACCCTTCCCTTCAGCCAGGGGTACTGACTCAGCATGGTCCCTCTATCCTGACACTACACAGTGGACAGTCTAACTCTCTTACCTATATGTATAGATATAATTACTGTGTCTAATTTAACCTAATGCTATCTGTCATACAATGACGACGATATGTTTGCACAGTTAGCTGGAGGAGAACAGTTCACCAAGCTTGATCTATCCCAAGCCTATCAACAGTTGTTGTTGGACGGTGAGTCAGAACAGTACCTCACCATCAACACCCATCTTGGGTTGTATCGATATCATCGATTGCCATTTGGGGTTTCCTCCGCACCTGCCATTTTCCAAGCTGTTATGGACCAGATATTACAGGGGTTGGATCATGTACTATGCCGGATTGACGACATATTAATCACCGCGCCGTCCAAAGATAAACATCTTGAAACGCTGGCAGATGTGTTGAGGCGCCTTGACCAACACAACATAAGGTTACAGCCAGACAAGTGTAAGTTTATGAAGGATGAAGTGGAATACATGGGTCATATGATCAACAGCGAGGGTTCACACCCAACCACTTCCAAGGTAGAAGCTGTCAGGGAAGCACCCAGTCCTACAAATGTGACAGAGTTGAAGTCCTTTTTAGGCTTATTGAACTATTATGGGTCATACTTACCTAACTTGTCTACAACCTTGCAACCAATGCATGAACTGCTACAGAAAAATGTGCCATGGAAATGGACTAGCGAATGCGAGACCACATTTTTGAAGTGTAAGGAGAGACTTTCAGCAAACACCATGCTTGTACACTATTATGGTAACAAACAATTGAAGCTAGCCTGTGATGCATCAGCATACGGATTAGGGGCAGTTATCTCACACATAATGGATAATGGGGATGAGAGACCCATCGCGTTCGCTTCACGCACGCTCGCTCCAAGTGAGAAGAACTATGCTCAACTAGAGAAGGAGGCTTTAGCCCTCATCTTTGGTGTAAAGAAATTTCACAAGTATTTGTATGGTTGTCGGTTCACTTTAGTGACCGACCATAAGCCGTTGACAACAATATTAGGACCTAAGACTGGTGTACCCACTCTCGCAGCAGCTCCTATGCAACGCTGGGCGTTGATCCTTTCAGCATATCAATATGACATCGAATACCGTAAGGCTACCGAACACGGCAATGCTGACAAGTTTTCGATACTACCAGTTCAAGGAAATGTTGAGTCAGAAGAGGCTGACATCTTCCGATTTTCACAAATTGATGAGCTTCCGGTGGTAGATAAGGACATTAGTTGCATGACACGTAATGATCCAATTCTATCACGAGTGTTAGACTATACTTTCAGAGGATGGCCAAATCATATCTCTGACAACGAGATCAAACCATTCTTCAGCCGTAAGGAGCAGCTGTCCACCGAGCAAGGGTGTATCCTATGGGGCCTTCGTATAATAATTCCGATGGCATATCGAGAACGTTTACTCTCCGATCTTCACGATCAGCACATTGGTGTGTGTTGGATGAAAGCGCTAGCTAGAAGCTATATGTGGTGGCCGGGACTGGACCAGGAGATCAAACAAGTGAATTTGTGTAAATCCTGTCAGTCGGTACGCAATCGACCTGCGACAGCGCCACTCCATCCATGGAGTTGGCTGACCCGCGTGTGGCAACGCGTACGCATTGACTTTGTCGACAAAGACCAAGATAACTTTCTGGTACTTATTGACAGTCACTCGAAGTGGCACGAGAGTGTACATATGTCAACGACCACCGCGGCCAAGACAATCGAGGTATTACGTTCTATATTTGCGTCATATGGTCTCCCCGAGGAGATGGTCTCTTGACAATGGACCACAGTTTATTTCCTCTGAATTCCAAGAGTTTTTGGAGAAGAACGGGGTTAGACACACCCTAGTACCACCCTATCATCCCGCTTCTAATGGTGCCACTGAGCGGAGCGTTCAGATTCTAAAGAAAACTGGTGTTGGACGGAGATACATCATCGATTAAGCACCGCTTAGCAAACTTTTTGTTTAAGTTTCGTGCTACACCTCATACGGTAACTTGGGTTTCCCCTGCAGAACTCTTTTTGAAGAGACAGTTACGGACTAAACTTAGCCTACTCAAACCAGATTTGGGTAAACGAGTCAATCTGCAGCAGGATTCGCAGAAAGGGCGTGTTTGTGTCAGGACGTTCGCGCGTAACCAATCTGTTCGTGTGCGGAACTTCCGTGGAGGAAAGGAAAAGTGGCTTCTGGGAACTGTGGTTAAACAACTTTAACCTCTCACGTACCTTATCCGGGTCGGTAGAACTCTCAGGTACGTTCATGTTGATCACCTTCTGGCAACCGGTGGATTGGTCGGATTTCAACAAAATTTGACTGGTAGCATCCTTATGGGCTACTAACTGAAAATTGTACAAATGATGGAGCTGACCCCTCGGGGGCCTGAGGGGTGGGGCCAAAAGGGGTCAATTTGGCTATTTCCATATAAACGACTTCTTCTCTGAAACCAAGCATGGGATAGCACCCATAATGCAATGGTAGCATCCTTATAGGGTGGGGATTCAAAATTGTACAAATGATAGGGCTGACCCCCCGGGGGCCTGAGGGGCGGGGTCAAAAGGGGCCAATTTGGCTATTTCCATATAAACGACTTCTTCTCTGAAACTAAGCATGGTATAGCACCCATAATGCAATGGTAGCATCCTTATAGGGTGGAGATTCAAAATTGTACAAATGATAGGGCTGACCCCCGGGGGCCTGAGGGGTGGGGTCAAAAGTAGTCAATTTCCATATAAATGTTTGTTTGTTTGATTAATTAACGTCCTATAAACAGCAATGGTCATGTAAGGACGGCCTCCCATGTATGCGGTGTGTTGCGTGCATGTTGTGCGAGGTGCGTGTTGTGGGAGACTGCGGTATATTCATGTTGTGTCTTCTTGTATAGTGGAACTGTTGCCCTTTTTATAGTGCTATATCACTGAAGCATGCCGCCGAAGACACCAAGCAACACACCCCACCCGGTCACATTATACTGACAACGGGCGAACCAGTCGTCCCACTCCCTGTATGCTGAGCGCTAAACAGAAGCAGAAACTACCACTTTTATAGACTTTGGTGTGTCTCGGCCATATAAATGACTTTTTCCCTGCAACTAAGAATGGAAGAGCACTTATAATGCAATGGTAGCATCCTTATAGGGTTGGGATTTGAAATTGTACAAATGATAGGGCTGACCCCCGGGGCCTTAGACGGCAATAGATGCGAGGTCAAAAAGGTCAATTAGGCTACTAGTTTCATATAAATTACTTTGTCTCTGAATCTATGTATTGGATAGCATATTTGTATGGTATCAATAGCATCATTGTATGGTTGTGATTCAAAATTAAACTTTGGGAGTTAATTTTGCTTATTTGTTTAATTGTCAGAGTCTTGTGATAATTACTAACAAAAAACCAGGTGAGCGATACAGGCCCTCTGGGCCTCTTGTATTAATAACTTTTTTTCTATTAGCCTATAACTCTTTGTGTTGTAATTTTAAACTTTCATTTTCAAGAGAAAGAAAACATTTTTAAAAGAAAAAAAGGAACAAATTTGACACACAAGCTTGAAAATAATAACTTCGACCTTTCAAAAGATGATGTACTACAACTGTAAACAATATTTGACAATCATACGTTTTAAAACGAGCAAGCTAACAAAACTACAACGAGCAGTGCTATCTGCACTTGAGCAATCCATTGTGATGTGCGGTACGTTGATGCAGTTCACTGTATTTCTGGGAAGGAGTTCAATTGTCTTAAGTTGAGGACATTCTTTTCCTAGGTGTAAGTGGTAGGACCTCCTCCAATTTTTCACAATTAACTTGCTTTGGGTTATGGTCTCCCTCGCAAGGCAAATATCGAAGCGGCCATTGTTTGGTCCTCGAGTCTGACTCATCTGTTTCATCACATTTCCACCTTAAATCTTCGCAGGTTGCGTTCGCCAACAAGATCACAAACAGTAAAAACTGTACCGACGCCATTTTTGATGCTGTGAAACAGCATTCTTAGGTACGCTCTGAGAGCCTGTGCACATCAAAACAATGAAACCACTCCGCGATGAAAATTAAAAGTTGTTTTGTTCATTACACGTAATACTTGATGTTATGAAAAAATAAAACCCCAATATTCAATACCACAGACATAGAATTTGTACATACGTATACACCATGGGTGGAGTGTTTTAAGTGTTCAGTTGGGACTCTATGATATTTGTATTACTCCGAGAACACTGGTCTCCCGAAAATCACGAACAACACCTTCTTCGCTGTCTTCCTCCGCGACAGACTTTCGGTGGATTTTGGATTGTGTATGTTTATTTAAATTTTACGTAATTCATGCTAATGATCTATTATGGTAATCAAATGTTAGGAAGGTAACTACAAAAGAAAGTTCTTATAACGCTTATACAGTTTTTTGTGTTGGTTGCATTGACGAACTATATCCGATGATACACTGTATTATTGCGCAGTAAAAGTTAATAGTATGTGTCTGTCACTGGGAGTTGTGTCTTTTGTTTATCGACATCTGCGTTATATTGAAAGGGGAAAGGTACAAAATTTATCAACATATATAAACTTACAAAATACAATGATGATATAGATCTATATATATACGAGCATTTTAAAGTGACAATTAAACTTAGATTGCCGTGTAATGTACGGTAGCCTTATGAAGACTTGCTAAATTCCGATGTATTGTCGATGTAAATCCGAGTGATATACGTAATGAAATAATGTACCTTTTATTCGGCATTCTGGCCATGACCTATTAGTCAAAAGTCGTCAAAGCAACCCATGTAAGTTTTCTAAAAAGGAAACCAAAACATGTCCGGAAATGGTAATATTTCTTAGTTATATTTTTCCGAAAATATTCTTCAATGTAAGTGGATATTAAGATACGGATATGTTTACTTATTATTTTTTGTCTTTGAAGAGACATTGATGAAATTGATAATTTAGTAATTAAAAAAGAATTATAAAAAATGATACTCAGATTCTGAATGGTTTCATTGGTGTCGAAATTGTTATTTCAGAAATAATTTAGATATAAAATTTATTACAGTTATTTCAAGAAAATGAGTTATTCAACTTATTAATCTTGAAAAACTTTAAATATCATAAAATAATTACGGTATACTGTAAATATATTTTGTTAAACTTCTTAATTCAACACTGCACACTTAAAGTATACTAAATTCAATATTTAAATGAAAAACCAATTTCTTTATTATTTGGTTTGGATCCTTCAATCACAGCATCTATGAGTGCCCTTGGCACTTTGATTTTTTGTTTTCGTTTGACAGGGCGGAAGTGGGTTTGTTTTGGGAGGAAGGGGCCGATGGGAAATTTGGGTGTTGTGTAATGTCAGGATCTACTAACAAAATCAGGATATGACAGGATTACCGTGTGACTGTGATCGATTTCGTTTAGGTAGTTGGACTTAGTTACTAAGTTCGTTTTTTAAATAAGCGGTAGATCTGATAATTCAATATGATTTTCAGACACATTCGACGAAGCCCTCGCAAGCTTATACGAAATCCGCATACAAGTTATATCCCTTTTATAAAGGTTTGCTAGTGTGAGCTATGTCTATGGATAGAAGAGTCAATGTGTCCAAATAAGCTCCAGACTTCAAATATTTCATCATAACATCAGACAAGCATATTGAAATTTCAACAATGCATCTTCAGATGACATTTTTAATGTCACAGAAATGAAATCGTAACGTAACATCACCAAACAGATATAAGGCAGATAAATAATAATAAAAAAAACCCACTGAACTATATATCTTATATTTTCACACGGAATTTCGATAGCCATTAATATCAAAATCGCATACATGTGGTCGGGATTAACAAGAAAAAACGGTAGTTGGAGTTCATTTAACGGCAATGTTTTTAATGGCCATAGTCATTATCACTAAATAAACAAATCTGTCGCAATGAGAGTCCTAAGCTCTATTATTGGTTTGAAGGAGTGTCTTTAATTTTGCTATTTATCAATAGACCGCCCAATTAACCACTTCTCTACACAAACTTGTTGTATGGCCCTAATTAACGAGAAAAAAACCGGCAGTTGGAGTTCATTAAAGGGTAATGTTTTTAATGACAATAGTCATTATCACTAAATAAACAAATCTGCCGCAATGAGAGTCCTAAGCTCTATTATTGGTTTGAAGGAGTGTCTTTAATTTTGCTATTTATCAATAGACAACCCAATTAACCACTTCTCTACACAAACTTGTTGTATGGCCCTAATTAACTAATTAACGAGAAAAAAAACCGGCAGTTGGAGTTCATTAAAGGGTAATGTTTTTAATGACAATAGTCATTATCACTAAATAAACAAATCTGCCGCAATGAGAGTCCTAAGCTCTATTATTGGTTTGAAGGAGTGTCTTTAATTTTGCTATTTATCAATAGACCGCCCAATTCACCAATTAATGAGAGAAAAAAACGGCAGTTGGAGTTCAGTTAATAATTGTTTTTAATGGTCGTCGTCATTATCACTAAATAAACAAATATGCCACAATGAGAGTGTTAACAAAGGAGCGTCTTTAATTTCGCCATTTATCAAAAGACGGTTCAATTCACCACTTCTCGCAGCATTCAAGTGTTAACACCAACATGAGTATAATTCATATGAATTTGACACTAATGGATTGGTCCATAGAAGAGATATTGGTAACAACTGTGCAATATTAAGCAGCATAACAATAAATAGATTGATTGATTGATTAATTAACGTCCTATTAACAGCTATGGTCATGTAAGGACGGCCTTCCATGTATGCGTGTATTGCGTGCATGTTGTGCGAGGTGCGTGTTTTGGGAGACTGCGGTATGTTCGTGTTGTGTCTTCTTGTATAGTGGAACTGTTGCCCTTTTTATAGTGCTATATCACTGAAGCATAGAAACGGGCCCTTATTGAAACTGGATACGACTGTAAAGCTCAACAAGAATGATGAGGAGAAAGAGTTAACCAAATTTCAATTTGATCTGGTATTGCCAGTAAGTATAAAATAAAAAAAAACAATATATGCATGTCGAATTTAAAAATTGAATACGTTTTCACTTCATATATAACAAAGCCGAGGTCAAGGGAAGGCCAATATATCACGTGATGGTGACTATTACCGAATCGTTAGGCGTCCTGTGAATGAATATGTAAATTAGCACGTGTTAGCTTTAGTGTATAAATTTGATGAAAATATTACCTCTATCACACTAAGATACACTTTTGACGACAACATTGACACCATCGTACTTGTATACATTAACGCAATGGCTCAAGCTAGTTTGTTTGGGATTGTTGAGAGAATTGATTTTTTGAGAGATTAGATGGAAGTATGATTAGAAAGCTTGCTCTTTCACTCAACAGTATTTTAACCGTAAACGTGACTTATTTTGATAAGTCGGACGAGTCCTCATCCATATCAACAAAAAAAAGACTGATAAAACGTACTATCTCCCTCTGTCACGGGGGGTGGCCGACGACATCGTTGATAGCCTAAAAGCTAGATTCAACCTAAAGGATTTGGAATGGCTAAAAGAAAATGTGAGTAGCTAAATCATTTATGCTTATACTTTTCATTACAATACGAGCACATGTCTACTTTACTTATAATTCTAACAGGTCCAGAAAGATCACCAATCGGTGAGTTATAATTAGACATATTAGAAACATATTAACCACATTATTACAATTTCCTTTACCTATTATGGATAATGCTAATAAACTAAAACATGCTTAAAATCTAGCAAAATTATTTATCATAGACTAACATTTCCCATTACTTATTCATACAACGTTGCATTTTACGACTATTTACTTGAATAAATGATTGTTTGGGGTTATCAAAAAATCTGATTTTGTATGAATAATTAGAGCACGTCAGTTATGTTTTTATTTACGTTGTATAGAAAATATTGAGGAGGACCTGTAACTATTTTTACTTTACAGATTACATATCTTTTATCCTGTTTTAGACATCAGCAGTTAAGCAAAAAATGGTAAGTTTAACTTTAACACACCATTGATTGAGCATATGTATAAGTACATAATCTTCTCATTAAGAACTGATCAATACTGATAGATTTTATCTCCTATTCGCACTTCTTATCATCCAACTTTAACACAATTATTTAGAGGATGCGACCATATAGCCGTCCACAAAGGCACCAGAAACAACTGCCACAACAACAAGGACATAATCATTCAGATCCCCGCCAATGGAGAGCTAAATCAATTAATGCATTAATTTTATATGCTAGTAAGAGTATAGGGAAAGTATTTTAAAAACCCAACTGCAATTGAAGAATATATACAAAACATATTTATGTTATTTTTAACAAAGTGAAACCAACTTTGAAAACATTTGCTTCTTTGAAAAATACCAGAATTGATCTTAGCTTTAACAAAGTTCAGCAGCTAACGGTGCGATTTTTGATTTGTTTTAAACAGCGACGAGTTACGAGTTAAGTGAATGTTCATAGTAATTGAGTTTGATATATCTGAGTTTTACTGCATGCATATTAAATAAAAAGTAAAGCATAATACAAAATTAGAATTCCTACATAAAATGTGTCTATGACGTTTCATGGAAATATCTCTGCTGGTTTTAGATTGTGCTCCGGAAACGATTCTTACAAAAAACCTGCCATTTTCAGCAATGCTTCCATGGTTACAGAAAAAAGTACAAAAAGTGAAAACCTTAAAATAGCAAAAGGCACTACTAGACCATAAGACCAATGTGCCTATGGAGTTCCGTGCATATATCTCAACCGGTTTTCCAGTTATGCTGCGGAAACGAACCTGGTACAAAAAAATGATATTTTCAGCAATGTTTCCATGGTTACGGAAAAATGCAAAAAATGAAAACCTAAAAATAGCAAAAGGCACTACTAGACCAAAAGACCAATGTGTGTATGAAGTTTCGTGGAAATATCTCTACTGGTTTTAGAGTTCTACACCGGAAACCATTCGTACGGACAGACAGACGGACGGACGGAACCCATTTTTCTTTCATACCTACGGGTGTAATACTGGCTGGTCTAGGGCAATACACTCATGTCGCCTAAGGCTGTATTGCATGGCTACTCATGCAATAAAGCCTCATGACGTCACGGCGTCAACAAAATCTCTAATTCCTCGGTAAAATTTTAACCTTTTTTTCACGAATATGACTGGTTTTATTATGAAAGATGCAAACAACGGAATTTGTTATGAAAATATCACGTAAATTTTCATGTATGGAAAATTGACTTCCAGTCGTCGATTTCTCCGAATTTATTTCGAAATGGCGGGATATTATAGCTGTAAAATTGCAATAAAACATCGAGGTATGAAAGAAAAATACTCTTTCATAAGTGGATATGAAGGATAGGGATATTCTACCCTCGGGATCACAAAATGTAGCAAAACCCTCGGCAAGCCTGGGGTTTTACTACATTTTGTGACCCTCGGGTAGAATATCCCTATCCTTCATATCCACATATGAAAGAGTCTTATAGTATATCCCCCGCCAACTTCGTTTGTTTGTTTGTTTGTTTGATTAATTAACGTCCTATTAACAGCTATGGTCATGTAAGGACGGCCTCCCATGTATGCGGTGTGTTGCGTGTATGTTGTGCGAGGTGCATGTTTTGGGAGACTGCGGTATATTCATGTTGTGTCTTCTTGTATAGTGGAACTGTTGCCCTTTTTATAGTGCTATATCACTGAAGCATGCCGCCGAAGACACAAAGCAACACACCCCACCCGGTCACATTATACTGACAACGGGCGAACCAGTCGTCCCACTCCCTGTAGTCTGAGCGCTAAGCAGGAGCAGAAACTAACATTTTTAAAGACTTTGGTGTGTCTCGGCCAGGGGACAGAACCCAGAGCCTTCCCGGGGGATAACAACAGCAACAACTGCCACAACAGCAACAGCAACAACTGTCTCAGCAGGGGGTTTAGCAATAACTGCCACAGGCGTCCCAGCAGCTGGAGGATTTTGTTTTTTACTAATACATGTATTTTTGAGAATTGTAGAATTTGATGACATGTTTGTATTGAAGATGCTACACCTCCAACAGAGTTTAAACAACAATAGATTATTTAAACAATACATATATTTAATCATATATTTATATCTAATTTACATAAAAATACATATGAAATGGCATAAGTATGAAGGTTACTTATGTTCATATGTATGTGTAGGCTTGTGTACACATGTGTTGTTAGAGAATGTTTGTATGCATGTACCTATGCATGCACGTATGTCTGCATGCATGTATGTGTATTGTATCATGTTAGTACACATACATGCATATTATACAGGGTTACACCATGGCATGCTATGTATTGTTTTATATACGATGTAGTATAACGTACAACTTGATGTTTTAAGTATTGTGTATAAGTGCGTATGCAAGTGTTTGTGTGTTGGTATCCATTTATATATAATGTGACCGGGTGGGATGTGGTGCTTGGTGTCTTCGGCGGCATGCTTCAGTGATATAGCACTATAAAAAGGGCAATAGTTCCACTATAAGCTTAAATATTTGCAATATATGTTTTGTTTACATTGATGTAATATACATTTTTATCTTTAGCCTATACCAGATCTGACTTTCGTTTGTTTGTTTGATTATTTTAACGTCTTATTAACCAGATCTGACTACAGCCAATGAGTCCTTCGTGTCCGTCGAGAACCAGTCGTCCCACTCCCTGTTTGCTGTGCGCTAAGCAGGAGCATAAACTACCTTTATGTCGCATTTGCTTTCGAATATTCAAACCAATTCCAGTTTCCATCTATTTTACATGGATCATTTTGGAGATTGACATTTCGCCATTTAACCCTAATTACAAATCGTAAGCCAAAACGATCCCTGGTTCCTTTATATAAAGAATATTGCACATCAAATGAAATGAATATGAAAAAACGTTCTTCAGTTTTAATTTAGTCACTGACAGGATGGAAAATTAATGTAATTTATTCTATGTAGGGCCTAAAGATTTTGAAATATTAAAAACAAGAATTACACGTAATTATAAGTAACGCCCGTACCGCATTGTTGATTTATTACCTAACTATAATGGAATATTTAAAAACATATGAAAGTGAAATAAAATGAAGGAAAAGTGAAATACAGCATTATTATGTCCTACGGTGGTACGCTATAGACGTATCAACATAACTTTTTTTGAGTTATCGCCCTTTGTAAAGCGATAGTGGCGCCGGGAGTAAAGCAACTTCCGGTTTACATAGACAGAACATTGCATGGTAGTTGATGTCAGCTGATCTTTCGCGTAAAACACTTAAATTACAAAATGTTAGAGGTACATGTATGTTGCGTTTGAATCTCGAACTGCTGGTTAAACCACGTGAAAGGAAATAGTTAACTGTCACGTCATATTCACTACAAAAACTACCGACTCAAAGTCACCGGTAACGTGATAATGGCGGTATTACACTATGTAACTTTCGCGTAGATACATTACTGTTGACGGTGATTTGACAGCTGTATTAGATGTACAAATGTAACGTCTACATATCATGTTTGTTTGTAAGCATCTGTGATTTCATTCTAACACTTAAAAGTAGCCGTTTTCAGTGAAATAGATTAATAAATAGTGTCTTTGACCATAGCACACGAACATATACACGATTTGTATACATCCTACAGTATCAACATAAAAATACCCCTCTATGCTATAAAATACCAATACTAATTATTATTAACAAAACTTACGTGTTTGAACTTAATAAGGTATTTAATGTCACCGTTACAACATTTTGTTAATTTGTGTTATGTACTTTGTATGTATGTAAACATTTCCCACTATCATAACCATATTGGAACAGACTACAAATATGAACCTGTAGACTGAATTTGTCTTCTAATAAACCATCTGAAAACATGCTTGATGTAAATATTTAATCTTTAATCTATGTTCCTATAGAGTATTTAATGAAATGAATGTTGTTACTACATGTATGCAGTGGAACTTGGTTGATACGAACTCGGATAATTCGACAACCCGGCTTAATACGAAGTACTTTGCCGGTCCCGGCCGAATTCCCTCTTTATCTTTGTTTAAGGAACTCGGATAATTCGAATTCGGAAAACTCGAAGAACTCGGATAATACGAAGTAAATTTTGGGTCCGAATTACAAAAATCATACATAAAATGTTCTTATAACTCGAAATGAGATTTTTTTGGACAACGAGCTCGCCGAAAATGCTGATTTTTTCCTCAAAAATCTGCTGTAGAAAAGCATTTCAAAATATATATCTCGGTTTTATTGTTATAATTTTGCAACTACAATCGGCGATTTTTACATCTCTCTTGTTCACATCATTTTACGACATGGAACTGGTCTGTATATAACAAGTAAAGAGATCGTCATTAGACATGAGAACTCGCTTAATTCGAACACTCGGATAACTCGAAGTTTTATCTCGGTCCCTTCGAGTTCGTATTAACCGAGTTCCACTGTA
>SAYR01046716.1:761928-806520 GCA_004382745.1 Argopecten irradians irradians | reverse complement strand
CGTAATACTTGATTTATGAAAAAATAAAACCCAATATTCAATACCACAACATAGAATTGTACATACGTATACACCATGGGGTGCGAGTGTTTTAATGTTCCAGTTGGACTCTATTGAATATTTGTATTATCTCGAAGAAACACTCGGTCTCCCGAAAAAACACGAACAATCACCTTCATCGCATGTCTTCCTCCGCGACAGAACTTTCCGTGGATTTTGGGATTGTGTATGTTTATTTAAATTTTACGTTAATTCATGCTTAATGATCTATTATGGTATCAAATGTTAGGAAGGTACTACAAAAGAAAGTTCTTAAACGCTTATACAGTTTATTTGTGTTGTTGCATATGTACGACTATATCCGATTGATAACACTGTAATTATTTGCGCAAAGTAAAAGTTAATAGTATGTGTTCTGTCACTGGGAGTTTGTGTCTTTGTTTATCGACATTCTGCGTTATATTGAAAGGGGAAAGTACAAAATTTATCAATCATATATAAATTACAAAATACAATGATGATATAGATCTATATATTTACGAGCATTTTAAAGTGACAATTAATTAGATGCCGTGTAATGTACGGTAGCCTTATGAAAGACTTGCTAAATTCCGATGTATTGTCGATGTGAAATCCGAGTGATATACGTAAATGAAATAATGTACCTTTTATTCGGCATTCGGGCACATGACCTATTTAGTCAAAAGTCGTCAAAGCAACCCAGTAAGTTTTCTAAAAGGAAAACCAAAACATGTCCGGAAATGGTAATATTTCGTAGTTTAATTATTCCGAAATAATTCGTTCAATGTAAGTGGATATTAAGAATACGATATGTTTACTTATTATTTTTTTTGGTTCCCTTTTTGAAGAGACATTGATGAATTGATAATTTAGTAACTTAAAAAAGAAATATAAAAATGATACCAGATTCTGATGGTTTTCAATCTGGTGTCGAAATTGTTATTTCCGAAATAATTTAGTATATAAAATTTATTACAGTTCATTTCAAGGCAATGAGTTCATTTCACTATATTAATCTTTGAAAAACTTTAGAATATCGATAAAATTAAGTTACGGTATACTGTAAAATAATTTTGTTAAAAACTTCTTAATTCAAGCACTCACATCTTAAAGTATACTAAATTCAATATTTAAATGAAAAACAATTTCTTTTAATTTGTTTGGATCCTTTCAATCACAGCATCTATGAGTGCCCTTGGCACTTTGATTTGTTTTCGTTTGACAGGGCGGAAGTGGGATTGTTTTGGGAGGAAGGGGGGCGATGGGAAAAATTTTGGGTGTTGTGTAATGCAGGATCTACTAACAAAATCAGGAATGGACATGTATACCGTGTGTGACTGTGATCGATTTCGCTTTAGGTAGTTGGACTTAGATTACTAAGTTCGTTTTTTGAAATAAGTCGGTAGAATCTGAATAATTCAATATGATTTTCAGACACATTCGAGCGACCGAGCCTCGCAAGCTTATACGAATCCGCATACAAGTCTATATCCTTTTATAAAGGTTTTGCTAGTGTGGAGCTTATGTCCTAATGATAGAAGAGTCAATGTGTCCACAATAAAGCTCCAGACTTCAAATTTCCATATAACATCAGACAAGCATATTGAATTTCAACAATGCAAATCTTCAGATGACATTTTGTAATGTCACAGAAATAAAATCGTAAACGTTACACATCACGCAAAGCAGATATAAGGCAGCATAAATAATAATAAAAAAAACCCATGAACTATATATCTTGATATTGAGAGAGAGATTTCGATAGCATTAATATCAAAATCGCATAACATGGCGTGGGATTACAAGAAAAAACGGTAGTTGGAGCTTCATTTAACGGCAATGTTTTTAATGGCCATAGTCATTATCACTAAATAAACAAATCTGCTGTCGCAATGAGAAGTCCTAAGCTCTATTATTGTTTGAAGGAGCTGTCTTTAATTTTTGCTATTATCAATAAGACCGCGCCGAATTAACCACTTCTCTACACAAACTTGTTGTATGGCCCTAATTAACGAGAAAAAAAACTGGCAGTTGGAGTTCATTAAAGGGTAATGTTTTTTAAATGACAATAGTCATTATCACGTAAAATAAACAAATCTGCCGCGACATAGAGTCCTAAGCTCTATTATTGGTTTGGAAGGAGTGTCTTTAATTTTGCTATATTCAAATAGAACAACCCAATTAACCACTTCCTACACAAACTGTGTTTGTATGGCCCTAATTAAACTAATTAAACGAGAAAAAAAAACCCGGCAGTTGGGAGTTTCAGATTAAAGGGTAATGTTTTAAATGGACAATAGTCATTATCACTAAATAAACAAATCTGCCCAATGAGAGTCCTAAGCTGCTATTATTTGGTTTGAAGGGAGTGTCTTTAATTTTTGACTAGTTTTACAATAGGACGCCCAATTCAACCAATTAATGGAGAGAAAAAAACGGCAGTTTGGAGTTCAGTTAATAATTGTTTTTAATGGTCGTCCGTCATTATCACTAAATAAACAAATATGCCAACAATGAAGAGTGTTAACAAAGGAGCGTCTTTTAATTTCGCCATTTATCAAAAGGACGGTCAATTCACACTTCTCCGCATTCAAGTGTTAACACCAACATGAGTATAATTCATATGAATTTGACACTAATGGATTGGTCCATAAGAGAGATATTGGTAACAACTGTGCAATATTAAGCCAGCATAAACAATAATAGATTTGATTGAGTTGATATTCGTCCTAATTACAGCTATGGTCATGTAAGGACGGCCTTCCATGTAATGGTCCGATTGCGTGCATGTTGTGCGAGGTGCGTGTTTTTGGGAGACTGTCGGATATGTTCGTGTTGTGTCTTCTTGGTATATCGCTGGAACTGTTGCTCTTTTTAATAGTGCTATATCACTGAAAGCATAGAAACGGGCCCCTTATTTGAAACTGGATACGACTGTAAAGCTCAACAAGGAATGATGAGGAAGAAGAGTTAATAACAATTTCAATTTTGTCTGGTTATTGTCAGTACAGTATAAACATAAAAAAAAAACAATATTGCATGTCGAATTAAAAATTGAATTACGTTTTCACTTCATAATATAACAAAGCACGGTAGGTCAATGGGAAGGCCATATATATCATCGTGATTGGTGATATTACCGAATCGTTAGGCGTCCTGTGATTATGGAATATGTAAATTTGACGGACGTGTTAGCTTAGTGTATAAATTTGATGAAAATATTACTCTCTATCACACCTAAGATACACTTTTGACGAAACAACATTTGACACCATCAGTTACTTGTATACATTATACGCAATGGCTCAAGCTAGTTTGTATTTGGGATTGTTGAGAGAATTGATTTTTTGAGGGGATTAGATGGAAGTATGATTGAAAAGCTGCCTCTTTTTCCACTCACATATATTGTTAACCGTAAAACGTTGACTTATTTTTGATAAGTCGGGACGAGTCATCATCCATATCAAACAAAATAAAAGAACTTATAAAAAACGTACTATTCCCTCTGTCACGGGGGGTGGCGACGTACATCGTATGATAAGCCTAAAAGTAGATTCAACCTAGAAGGATTTGGAATGGCTTAAAAGAAAATGTGAGTAGGCTTAAGATCATTTTTATGCTTATACTTTTCAATTACAATACGAGCAACATGTTACTTACTTATAAATTTCTAACTAGGTTCCAGAAAATCAACCAATCGGAGGTGTATATATATAGACTATATTTAAACATATTGACATCACACATTATGTTTACAAATTTCCTTTACCATTATGGATAGATGGCTAATAAGCTAATACAACTGCTTAAAAATTAGCAAATTATTATATAGACTAACATTCCCATTACATTATTCATACAACGTTGCATTATCTACGAACTATTTAACTTGAATATAAATGATTGTTTGGGGTTATCAAAAATATCTGATTTTGTATGAACTAATTGAGCACTCTGTCAGTTAATAGTTTTATTTACGTTGATATAGAAAATATTGAGGAGGCCTGTAATATTTTACTTAGCAGATTACTATATCTATTTATCCTGTTTTAGACATCAGCAGTTAGGCAAAAAGATGGTAAGTTTAACTTTACACACACCATTGATTGAGCCATATGTATAAGTACAGTAATCTTCTCATTTAAGAACTGATTCCAATACTGATAGATGTTATTCTCCTATTACGCACTTCTTATCAAATACCAACTTTATACACATTTTTAGAGGATTGCGGACATAATAGCCGCACTAAAGGCCACCAGAAACAACTGACCCAAACACAACGGACATAAATCATTCAATCCCCGCCAATGGAGAAGCTAATTCAATAAAGCATTAATTTTAAATGCTAGTAAGAAGTATAGGGAAAGTATTTTAAAAACCAACTGCAATTGAAGAATATATACAAAACATATTTTATGTTATTTTTTAACAAAGTGAAACCCAACTTTGAAAAATTTGCATCTTGAAAAATACCAGAATTGATCTTAGCTTTAAAGTCAAAGTTTCAGCAGCTAACGGTGCGATTTTGATTTGTTTTAAAACAGCGACGAGATACGAGTTGAATTAAGTGAATGTTTCGATTCAGTAATTGAGTTTGGATATATCCTTCTGAGATTTTTTTAACTGCATGCATATTAAATAAAAAGTAAAGCATAATACAAATTAGAATTCCTACATTAAAAGTGTGTCTATGGACGTTCATGGAAATATCTCTGCTGGTTTTAGATTGTGCTCCGGAAACGATTCTTACAAAAAACCTGCCATTTTCAGCATGCTTCCATGGTTACAGAAAAGTAACAAAAAGTGAAAACCTTAAAATAGCAAAAGGGCACTACTAGAACCAATAAGACCAATGTGCCTATGGAGTTCCGTGCATATATTCCAAAACCGGTTTTCCCAGTTATGCTGCGGAAACGAACCCTGGTACAAAATATGATATTTTCAGCAATGTTTTCCATGGTTACGGAAAAAGGCAAAAAATGAAAACCACTAAAAATAGCAAAAGGCACTACTAGAAACCAAAAGACGCAGTGTGTGTATGAAGTTTCTGTGGGAAATATCTCTTACTGGTTTTAGAGTTCCTACACCGGAAACCATTCGTACGGACAGACAGACGGACGGACGGAATCCATTTTCTTTCGTACCTACGGGTGTAATACTGGGCTGGTCATTTAGGGCATACACTCATGTCGCCTTAAGGCTGTATTGCATGGCTAACTCATGCAATAGAAGCCATCATGACGTCACGGGCGTTTCAACAAAAAGCTCTAATTCCTCGGGTAAATTTTTAACCTTTTTTTGCAACGAATATGACTGGTTTTATTTATGAAAGATGGCAAACAACGGAATTTGTTATGAAAAATATCACGTAAATTTTCATGTATGAAAAATTGACTTCCAGTCGTCGATTTCTCCGAATTATTTTCGAAATGCGCGGATATTATAGCTGTAAAATTGCAATAAAAATCGAGGTATGAAAGAAAAATCTCTTTCATAAGTGAATATGAAAGGATAAGGGATATTCTAGCCTTCAGGATCACAATATGAAGGCAAAAACCCCGGCAAGCCTGGGGTTTATACATTAGTGACCCCTCTACGGGATAGAATATCCTTATCCTCATATCCAACATCATGAAAGACGTCTTATAGTATAATCCCCCGCCAACTTCGTTTGTGTTGTTTGTTTTGTTTGGATTAATTAAAAACGTCCTATTAACAGTATGGTCATGTAAGGGACGCCTCGCATGTATGCGGTGTAGTTGCGTGTATGTTGTGCGAGGTGCATGTTTTGGAGAACTGCGGTATATTCATTGTTGTGTCTTCTATGTATAGTGAAACTGTTGCCTTTTTATAGTGCTATATCACTGAAGCTGCCGACGAAGACACCACAAGCAACACACGCCCTCAGATCCGGGTCACATTGATACTTTGACAACGGGCAACCATCGTCCCACTCCCTGTAGTCTGAGCGCTTAAAGCAAGGAGCAGAAACTAAACTTTTAAAGACTTTGGTGGTTCGGCCAGGGACAGAACCCAGAGCCTTCCGGGAGATAACAACAGCAACAACTGCCACAACAGCAAGCAGCACAACTGTCTCAGCAGGGGGTTTAGCAATAACTGCCACAGGCGTCCCAGCAGCTGGAGGATTTTTGTTTTTTACTAATACATGTATTTTTGAGAATTGTAGAATTTGACTGACATGTTTGTATTTGAAGATGCTACACCTCCAACAGAGTTTAACAACACATAGATTATTTAAACAATACATATATTTAATCATATATTTATATCTAATTTACATAAAAATACATATGAAATGCATAAGTATGAAGTTACTTATGTTCATATGTATGTGTAGGCTTGTGTACACATGTGTTGTAGAGAATGTTTGTATTGCATGTACCTGCATGCACGTATGTCTGCATGCATGTATGGTATTGTATCATGTTAGTACACATACATGCATATTATACAGCGGTTTACACCATGGCCATGCTATGTATTGTTTTATATACGATGTAGTTATAACGTAACAACTTGATGTTTTAAAGTATTGTGTATAAGTGCGTATGCAAGTGTTTGTGTGTTGGTATCCATTTATATATAAGTGGACCGGGTTGGGATATGGTGCTTGGTGTCTTCGGCGGCATCTTCAGTGATATAGCACTATAAAAAGGGCAAATAGTTCCACTATAGCTTAAATATTTGCAATATATGTTTTGTTTACATTGATGTAATATACAATTTTATCTTTAGCCTATACCAGATCTGACTTTCGTTTGTTTGTTGATTATTTTAAACGTCTTATTAACCAGATCTGACTACAAGCCAATGAGTCCTTCGTGTCCGTCGAGAACCAGTCGTCCCACTCCCTGTTTGCTGTGCGCTAACAGGAGCATAAACTACCTTTATGGTCGCATTTGCTTTCGAATATTCAAATCAATTCCAGTTTCCATCTATTTTACATGGATCATTTTGGAGATTGACATTTCGCCCATTTAACCCTAATACAAATCGTAAGCCAAAACGATCCCTGGCGTTCCTTATATAAGAATATTGCACATTCAAATTGAATATGAGATGAAAAAACGTTCTCAGTTTTAATTTAGTCACTGACAGGATGGAAAATTAATGTAATTTATTCTATGTAGGGCCTAAAAGATTTTGAAATATTTAAAACAAGAATTACACGTAATTATAAGTAACGCCCGTACCGCATTGTTGATTATTACCTAACTATAAGGAATATTTAAAAACATATGAAAGTGAAATAAAATGAAGGAAAAGTGAAATACAGCATTATTATGTCCTACGGTGGTACGCTATAGACGTACAACATAACTTTTTTTTTGAGTTATCGCCTTTGTAAAGCGATGAGGTGGACGCCGGGAGTAAAGCAACTTTCCGTTTACATAGACCAGAACATTGCATGGTAGTGATGTCAGCTGATTCTTTCGCGTAAAACACTTAAATTACAAAATGTTAGAGGTTACAGTATGTTGCGTTTGAATCTCGAACTGCTGTGTTAAAACACGTGAAAGGAAATAGTTAACTGTCACGCATATTTCACTATCAAAAACTACCGATCCTCAAAAGTCACCTGGGTAACGTGATAATGGCTTGGTATTACCTATGCTAACTTTCGCAGTAGATACATTACTGTGTACGTGTGTTTTTGACAGCTGTATTAGATGTACAAATGTAACGTCTACATATCATGTTTGTTTGTAAGCATCTGTGATTTCATTCTAACACTTAAAGTAGCCGTTTTCAGTGAAATAGATTAATAAATAGTGTCTTTGACCATAGCACACGACATATACACCGATTTGTATACATCTTACAGTATCACATATAAAAATACCCCTCTATGCTATAATAATACCAATACTAATTATTATTAACAAAAACTTACGTTTTTGAACTTAATAAGGTATTTAATGTCACCGTTACAAACATTTTGGTTAATTTGGTGTTATGTACTTTGTATGTATTGTAAACATTCCACTATCATAACCATATTGGAACAGGACTACAAATATGAACCTGTAGACTGAATTTGTCTTCTAATAAAACCGATCTGAAAACGTATGCGTTGAAAATATTTAATCTTTAATCTATGTTCCTATAGAGTATTTAATGAAATGAATGTTGTTACTACATGTATGCAGTGGAACTTGGTGGATACGAACTCGGATAATTCGACAACCCGCTTAATAAGAAGTTACTTTGCCGGTCCCGGCCGAATTCCCTCTTCATCTTTGTTTAAGGAACTCGGATAATTCGAATTCGGAAAACTCGAAGAAACTCGGATAATACGAAGTAAAGTTTGGGTCCGAATTACAAAAATCATACATAAAATGTTCTTTATAACTCGAAAGGGAGATTTTTTTGGACAACGAGCCTCGCCCGAAAATGCTGATTTTTCCTCAAAAATCTTGCTGTAGAAAAGCATTTCAAAATATATATCTCGGTTTTATTGTTATAATTTGCAACTACAGTCGGCGATTTTTACATCTCTCTTGTTCACAATCATTTTACGACATGGAACTGGTCTGGATATAACAAAGGCCCAGAGTGGCCTGTATCGCTTCACCTGTTTGTAATGCCAAGTAATATTCTGGATACAGGTTCATTGTTTATTTTCTGAAGAATTTTGAATATTTACCTCTAATTCCCTTATTGGGCCCCACCATTCCTCCTCCCTGGGGGTCAGAGCCAAAATTTATACAAGCTCTGTTCCCCTTCCCCAAGGATGTTGTGGCCAAATTGGTTATAATCCATGCAGAACTCTATGACTAAGTAGCGATTTATAGGATTTACCTTTATTTCCCCTATGGGCCCCGCCCCTCTGCCCCTGGGGGTCAGAGCCAAAATTTCTACAGGTTCTGTTTCCCTTCCCCAAAGAATGTTTGTGGCTAAAATTTGGTTACAATCCATGCAGAACTCTATGACTAGTTAGCGATTTATAGGATTTACCTTTATTTCCCCTAATTGGGCTCCGCCCCTCCTGCCCCCAGGGGGTCAGAGCCAAAATTTATTAACAAGTTCTGTTCCCCTTCTCCTAAGAATGTTTGTGGCCAAATTTGTCACAATCCATGCAGAACTCTAGGACAAGTAGTGATTTATAGGGATTTACCTTTTTTCCCCTATTGGGCCCCGCCCCTCCTGCCCCCGGGGCTCAGAGCCAAAAATTTATACAAGTTCTGTTTCCCTTTCCCCAAGGGATGCTTGTGGCAAATTTGGTTACAATCCATGCAGAACTCTATGACTAGTAGCGATTTATAGGATTTACCTTTATTCCCCTATTGGACCCCACCCCTTCCTGCCCCCCGGGGTTCAGAGCCAAAATTATACAAGTTTCTGTTCCCCTTCCCCCAAGGATGTTTGTGGCCAAATTTGGTTATAATCCATGCAGAACTCTATGACTAGTAAGCGATTTATAGGATTTACCTTTATTTCCCCTATTGGGCCCCGCCCCTCCTGCCCCTGGGGGGTCAGAGCCAAAATTCATACAGGTTCTGTTCCTTCCCAAAGAATGTTTGTGGCTAAATTTGGCTTACAATCCATGCAGAACTCTATGACTAGTAGCGATTTATAGGATTTACCTTTATTTCCCCTATTGGGCTCCGCCCCTCCTCCCCCAGGGGTCAGAGCCAAAATTTATACAAAGTTCTGTTCCCCTTCTCCTAAGAATGTTGTGGCCAAATTGGTCACAATCCCATGCAGAACTCTAGGACAAGTAGTGATTTAATAGGATTTACCTTTATTTCCCCTATTGGGCCCGGCCCCTCCTGCCCCGGGGGGCTCAGAGCCAAAATTTATACAAGTTCTGCTTTCCCTTCCCCAAAGGATGCTTGTGGCCAAATTTGGTTACAATCCATGCAGAATCTATGACTAGTAGCGATTTATAGGATTTACCTTTATTTACCCTATTGGACCCCACCCCTCCTGCCCCCCGGGGCTCAGAGCCAAAATTTATACAAGTTCTGTTCCCCTTCCCCCAAGGATGTTTGTGCCAAATTTGGTTACAATCCATGCAGAACTCTATGACTAGTAGCGATTCATAGGATTTACCTTTATTTCCTCATTGGGCCCCGCCCCTCCTGCACCCAGGGGTCAGAGCCAAAATTTATACAAGTTCTGTTCCCCTTCTCCTAAGGATGTGTCGTGGCCAAATTGGTCACAATCCATGCAGAACCTAGGACAAGTAGCCGATTTATAGGATTTACCTTTATTCCCCTATTGGGCCCCGCCCCTCCCTGCCCCGGCGGCTCAGAGCCAAAATTTATACAAGTTCTGTTCCCCTTCCCCCAAGGATGCTTGTGGCCAAATTTGGTTACAATCCATGTAGAAACTCTATGACTAAGTAGCGATTTATAGGATTTCCTTTATTTCCCCATTGGGCCCCGCCCCTCCTGCCCCCATGGGCTCAGAGCAAAATTTATACAAATTCTGTTCCCCTTCCCCCAAGGATGTTTGTGGCCAAATTGGTCACAATCCATGCAGAACTCTATGACTAGTAGCAGATTTAAAGGAAATGTTGACGGACGGACAGACGGACGGACGGACACGAACGGACGACGACGACGGACGCCGCGCCATGGCATAAGCTCACCGGGCCTTCGGCCAGGTGAGCTAACAAGTGAAGAGATCGTCATTAGACATAGAACTCGCTTAATTCGAACACTCGGATAAACTCGAAGTTTTATCTCGGTCCCTTCGAGTTCGTATTAACCGAGTTCCACTGTACATCAAAACATGTACAAATGTAGATGATACAACCATTCAAAAGTGTATGTTTTTGTTTTTACAACAATAACATATTATATACAGGTATCAATTTAGCTATGATTTAAAACCGTTTTATGGGTAGTTCCCCTCAAGGATGAATTCCCTTCCACAAACTTTAAAAAAATACCATTTGAAGCTAAAACGGAACCTTTTTGGGACAAAATTCCACCTTTGTCTTATTTTTCATCAAATTTTAAGACTTGGTTGTAAATGTCTCATGCTTATTATACATCTACTATATATATCTATGATGATGGAGCTTTAAAATCTGTTTACTGAATCTTGCAATGACATTCTAGGTTTATAATACTTCAAAATTATTTTTTCTACCAAAATGAGAAATGGTCAAATATCCGATAATGCCGCTATTATTAAACTTCTCGCAATTTCGAAAAGGACCATAGTTTTCCCCAAAAACCTAGATTTGATCCCTGGTATATATAATATATAATGCATATTTGGTTATTACAAATGTACATGTATGTTCACTTCTAAGACTTTGGGTTATACTAGTCCTAAAGACAATGTCACAGCCATCTGAGACAATAAAATCTTCAAAACCAAGGCTTGGACACTTATAAACTACTTGAAAATAACTAACCATTTCTGAAAGCAATGGGAGGGAAAATGTCACTGAATTAGAAAAGATCATAGGTTATGTCTGAAAGTGTCCATAAAAAGAATCATTTTCTCATTAATTTTCTTAATGTATTTTCCATCTGTATTCCAAATCAAATAACAAAACAATTATGTCGTCAAATTCTCATGCAATCATCATTACCGGATTTTATGATGTTCGTTACATAATACACATAGTATAATTTTTTTTTTGCAGTTTTTCCTATGTGACACTGTCATGGCCCATATCCCTTATTAAAGGGACAATGCAGTGAGGCTAGATACACACGATTTCTGTCAGCTGAAAAAAAAAATGGAAATATCAAGATTTGAAGATAGTTTTCTTTGGTTTGGGCAGTTTGCTAGCTTCTGTAATTTCACAAGGAAATTTACAAGGGAAAAGTCTCCTAAGATGCATAAGCATCACTAAAGAAACTTGATTTAACCTGAACCTAAGTGTATTGTATTTATATCCAATAAATAAAAATATATACAATACATGTTGTAGATAAGCCAGGTTTCTTTCAGTTTTTTATATACAATGTATATGATCTCCCGATTGAGTGTTTCTGAAGTTTGAAGGTACCATTCTGGTTAAAAATGTGATTAATGTATAGATGGATTTTCTAGCATAGTTACAATGTACTATGTCTCTAAAAAGTAGAAAAAAAAACTTTATTATAGCATTTTAACATCAATAGCTGCAGTATCATGCATCATCAAAAGTTATATTTTGTTATCAACAGTATGGTTGATGTATATGCATTTATTATTTGTATATAGTTATCATCAATATAATTAAATTATAATTTGCTTAATTGCTGATCAATCTACTCTAACATATAAACTACATAAAATGAAAGAGATAACGGTTAAACTTCTTCATGAAGGCGGTGGAGTACAATTCACATAAACAAACACATAAGTACAAACATGTACATTCTTTCAGCTTCTCATCATTTTAGACAGCAACACCTACCAATCTGATTACGTTTTGTTGTCATCAGCTTATCAATTTTTAAGATTTACATGTAGGATCAATTCAAATTGGTTTTTATTTGAAACAAATGTGCACATACAGGATTGATTACATGTAATATCTAAATAAATCAACAAAGTGCTATGAAGTATGTGTAAAGAGTGCATGTGCATTTCATTTAAATATATAATAATAATAATACATTTATCTACCTAAAGGGATCATGATATGGCATTACATATTTCTTGATTGGAATGAAAAGACTATCATCATTTACCAAGTCTTTCAGAGGTCAAATAATCCATTTAAGATTTGTTTTTACATAAACAATTGATTCAACTATTCCAAGTAGCAGAAACATTGACGAATCAGTGATGAAGTTTTAACAGTTTTATTTCCAGAGTCTAGGGTGCAGAAAAGAAATCTATGTTATTCACGAAGTGTCATCCTTTTTAGACTTTTGGATCGAAGGGTGCTGTTTATAATGGGAAAAAAAACCCCAATCCTAATCTACAGTAACAGCAAACCCAACAGTATTCATTTGTTTGAATGATTGACACAATACAAGATATGGACAACTTGTATTTAGGTTTTGAGTTAATATAATTCCAAATGGCATGAAAGAGTCCTATATTATAATAGTCATTAATTGCGATTAATCAATGAAAAGGTACATTTACATGTCCATTTTCCACAGTGCGTTATAAGTTTGTCAGTTTACTAATTTGGATCGAATTAATATATTATATTATGGTAATCCCTTACCCATTCAATTTCGTACCCAAACAAATCTAACTCACATTTTGCAAACTCGCACCTAATCATGGCTAACCCGTACCCATGGAATTTGGCGAACTCGTACCCATCATATAGTTTCAGTTGTTATTTGTGATTGAAATTATATAAGACTTAATATATTCGTGTTCGATTCAGATACTACAAATAAGTGATAACATCTCGTATTTATACATGTTTAAAATAAATAAATACAAATACCAAAAATATATGTTTACTCCTTGGTTTATTTGACTTCCTCCTTTAATAAAAAATGACTTCATTCATTTTTGTTTACAAGTGTGTCAAACAAAATGGAAATCAGCTTTCTATAATTATGACATGTGGAGCATCTGCCGTGTAAAGCAAAGCCAGACGAAGCCTGAAGGTCAATATCTTTTAGAATTATATTTAACTTTTACAAATTTATTACAGATGTTAAACTGTGTAACATATATCGACTTGAAGTCCATGTGTATGTAAATGTAACAATGCTGATTAATTGTATTGTATTTGTGATCATGCACTTATGAATTACTTTTAAATGTAACCATCAACGTGCACTACATGTATAACAACAAGAGGCCCATGGGCCTTAACGGTCATCTGACTCATGACATAAAACAACAAAGTCACAGTATCTATTAGAGGTTAACAATTAATATAAACAATACAAGGAACTCCTTAGTTGAATATGTAAGTTTCTGAAATAGGTAAATGTCATTTGTTGAACAAACTTGGTAGCCCTTCATCCATATATGGTTGTAACGAATTCAAGGATTAATATAAGGAGTCGTCAGATTTTAAAGCCAAATTTCAGCAAAGCTCCCATTTTGGACCTCCGCCGTACTATCCCCATGGGTCTAAGCTCGGTCCTTTATAAAATATGATTGTCCTCACCTAAAGTTCCCCCTTCTGAATCATTTAAAACCCCTATAGACCAATTTTCATTGAGGATCGGAGACTGAAACCTGAAAAAGGAAGTGTGGCCCAGTGGCCATCTTGAATACCAAAATCTTTATGAAAATGTTTTCATGTTGTTCAGCATCAATTAAAACTCCTATAGACCAATTTTCATTGAGATCGGAGACTGAAACCTTTAAAACAGAAGTGGGCCAGCGGCCATCTTGATACCAAAAAATCTTTACGAAAATGTTGTATGTTGTTCGCATCCAATTAAACCCCTATAAAATCATTGAGATCGGAGACCGAAACCTGAAAAACAGGATTGGCCAGCTAAAATTAAGAAAATTTTGTCGCTTTTGGGGCCCCACCCCTCAGCCCCTAGGGTTCAAACCAGACTCATTTATATAAGATATGATTGTCCTTCCCCAATGATGTTTCACACAAATATGGATGAAATTCATCCAAGGATGAAGGAGGAGTAGGATTTTAAATCTAAAATTAAGAAAATTTGCCCTTTTAAGGCCCTACCCTCAGCCCCTAGGGTCGGACCATGCTCATTTATATAATATATGATTGTCCATCCATAATGATGTTTTCAAACCAAATATGGATGAAATCCATCCAAGGATGAAGGAGAAGATAGGATTTTAAAACTAAATTAAGAAAATTTGCACTTTTGGGGCCCCACCCCTCAGCCCCTAGGGTCGGACCAGCTCATTTATATAATATATGATTGCCCATCCAAATGATGTTTCACACTAAATATGGATGAAATCCATCCAAGGATGAGGAAGGAGTAGGATTTTAAAGCTAAAATTAAGAAAATTTGCCCCTTTGGGGCCCCACCCCTCAGCCCCTAGGAGTCGGACAAAGCTCATTTATATAAAATATGATTGTCCTTCCCCAATGCATGTTTTCACAACAAATATAGATGAAATCCATCAAGGATGAGGAAGGAGTAGGATTTAAAATCTAAAATTAAGAAATTTGCCCTTTGGGCCCCACCCTCAGCCCCTAGAGTCGGACCAAGCTCATTTATATAAAATATGATTGTCCTTCCCCAATGGATGTTTCACACCAAAATATAGATGAAATCCATCCAAGGAGAACAAGGAGTAGATTTTAAAGCTAAAATTAAGAAAATTTGCCCTTTTGGGGGCCCCACCCCTCAGCCCCTAGGAGTTGGACCAGGCTCATTTATATAAGATATGATTGTCCTTCCCAAATGATGTTTCACACCAAATATAGATGAAATCCATCCAAGGATGAGGAAGGAGTAGGATTTTAAAGCTAAAATTAAGAAAATTTGCCCATTTGGGGCCCCACCCCTCAGCCCCTAGGGGTCGAACCAGGCTCATTTATATAAAATATGATTGTCCTTCCCCAATGATGTTTCACACCAAATATGGATGAAATTCATCCAAGGATGAAGGAGGAGTAGGATTTTAAAGCTAAAATTAAGAAAATTTGCCCTTTTAAGGCCCTACCCCTCAGCCCCTAGGGGTCGGACCATGCTCATTTATATAATATATGATTGTCCATCCATAATGATGTTTCAAACCAAATATGGATGAAATCCAACCAAGGATGAAGGAGGAGTAGGATTTTAAAACTAAAATTAAGAAAATTTGCCCTTTTGGGGCCCCACCCCTCAGCCCTAGGGGTCGGACCAGGCTCATTTATATAATATATGATTGCCCATCCCAAATGATGTTTCACACTAAATATGGATGAAATCCATCCAAGGATGAGGAAGGAGTAGGATTTTAAAGCTAAAATTAAGAAAATTTGCCCTTTTGGGGCCCCACCCCTCAGCCCCTAGGAGTCGGACAAAGCTCATTTATACAAAATATGATTGTCCTTCCCCAATGATGTTTCACAACAAATATAGATGAAATCCATCCAAGGATGAGGAAGGAGTAGGATTTAAAATCTAAAATTAAGAAAATTTGCCCATTTGGGGCCCCACCCCTCAGCCCCTAGGAGTCGGACCAAGCTCAATTTATACAAAAATATGATTGTCCTTCCCCAATGATGGGTTCAGCAACAAATATAGATGAAATCCATCCAAGGAGTAGGATTTTAAAGCTTAAAATTAAGAAAATTTGCCTTTGGGGCCCCACCCCTCAGCCCCTAGGAGTTGGACCAGCTCATTTATATAAGATATGATTGTCCTTCCCCAATGATGTTTCACACCAAATATAGATGAAATCCATCCAAGGAGAGGAGAAGGAGTAGGATTTTAAAGCTAAATTAAGAAATTTGCCCTTTTGGGGCTCCACCCTCTAGCCCCCTAGGGTCGAACCAGGCTCATTTATATAAAATATGAATTGTCGGTCCTCAATGATGTTTTCACACTAAATAGGATGAAATCCATCCAAGGATTTAAGGAGGAGTAGGCTTTTGTATAAATTAGTCTTACGCACGACGCACGGCGGACGGCGCACGGCGGACGGCGGACGGCGCACGACGACGGACGAAACACGATGACAATAGGTCATCCTGACCTTCGGTCAGATGACCTAAAAACCAGTGACCATTGCACTGAGCAATAGACCAAAACAGTTTGCAGAGGACATCATAATTTTCAGGTTGCTAGTGAAACCACAGTTCTTTTTTAACGTTGATTTTTTACAGTATCAGTGGATATATTACCATATGTTATTTCACCATGCGGTTAATACAGTCTCGAGAAAGATGGAAGACGCTAGGATAGGACTCATGAAGTCGAATAGACCCTCCAGTAAAACTTTTAATATCGGCCACGCCCACTTAAAAATGAACGAAAAAGTGGGAAAACTATCCAATATTACGAGAAAAAAACACATACATATAACAAAATATGCAGTCCAAACAGTATGACCAACAACACAGAAAGAAACGTGTCACAAACTCGGGAAAAAATCGTTTCAAAGTTACTCAAAATGCAGGTAGCTGTAAGCTGTTTCTATTTTGCGTAATGAAAACCGGAAGTGTCTTTACTTCCGATCAAGGGAGGATAACTTCTAAAATTTCAAGATGGCGGACTGATGTTGATACGTCTATATCTACTGTTAATTTTATTTTACTTATACTTTATTTTTATTTTGCTTATAATTCTGAAATACATTTCATTATACACCATTACCACAATTGCAAAGGTTTGCGGTTCTCATAGCGGAAAAAAATTATATAAATTTAAAGATACTCCACCGCTAACAAATGGTATTGTTTCACTATCAAAATCAGAAGCAGTCGATTTAGTATTTTCTTCAGTTCAAAAGTTACATACTTTTACACCATTACCACCACTGAAAAGTTTGAGCTTCTAATTTTACTTCAAGTTAATGATATGAAAAAATAATTAATTTGCATCCCGAAAAAATTCCGTGGCACATATATCCTATATGGAAATGAAGTACTGATTGCGCATGCACCAAGGCGAAATGAAACTGTTTTATATATTTTGTGTGTTAATTAGGCATTATATATACACGATTAGGACACCAATAACACCCTGCAGGTAGGGCGTTAGAATTGTACCTGCTGCCCCTAGCGCATGATCGTAAAAGGCGACTAAATTTAGGATTTATCTTTTCTCTTCTTCCCTAACTGACTTTATCTTTCCTAATGCCTCCCTTGGCACTGCCTCACTTTTGGCCCTTGAGTTGAGCGTTCCGCCCCTGTGAGGAAGGCTCTGGGTTTCTGTCCCCTGACCGAGACACACCAAAGTCTATAAAAGTGGTAGTTTCTGCTCCTGCTTAGCGTTCAAGCATACAGGGAGGTGGACGACTGGTTGGCCGTTGTCAGTATAATGTGACCGGGTGGGGTGTGTTGCATGGTGTCTTCGGCGGCATGCTTCAGTGATATAGCACTATAAAAAGGGCAATAGTTCCACTATACAAGAAGACACAACACGAACATACCGCAGTCTCCCAGTACACTCACCTCGCACAACATACACGCAACACACCGCATACATGGGAGGCCGTCCTTACATGACCATAGCTGTTAATAGGACGTTAATAAATCAAACAAACAAACAAACAAAAGACACCAATAAATGTTCAAATGACGAATATCATTTTTGCTCTGTCAGTGGTGGAGCATCTTTAAGTTATTTTAAATGCATTTTGTGTCAATTAGATACCTAAAGACAATTATAAATCTGTTATTGTTCAAATAACGGGTATCGTTGGACGGTGGAGCATCCTTAAATGAGAGAAAAAAATACAAAATTAATTCATAAGTTTTTAACAAGTACATTTTCTGAAGATAATTAGTATAATGAGTCGCATATTCACTTGTAATTTGAAATGCAATAAGTGTGTATATAGCTATTTATAAATTCTGATAGAAGACATTATCATATATTTTGCCGAATACTTTATTGTCAGTAATTTCAAAAATGTGTGTAAGTAAGTTCTTTGAAATTCATGAATATGCAAATCATATATATCGATTTAAAGGGTAGTTCACATACTTTATTTTGTGACCAATGAAATGCATCTTAATTAAAAGTACGCAATAAAGCGCACTTTTAAGATCGCAATGTGACAGTAAGTAAACCGAGTGATCTAAATGAAACCGGCGTTATACCTGAACGCTGAAATTATAAAAGTGTCATCCAGGTAGGGCGTTGTCGATAGCTCATACAACATCTAGTCAACCCACTAATATAGTTTGCTTAACACATTCGGATTCCGTTACTTGTAAATATCAAACAAACCTAAGATATGCTTTGTTGATAAATCTTATCAGCTAAACTACCAAAATCGATTCTAATAATTTCACCTCAGAATACCTATCGTAATTCACAGCAGTAGTAGAAATATATGAAGACGAAATGGTATTTATTATATATTACCTGTGACGACGTGTCGTTTAAGACTCAAC
Source organism: Argopecten irradians irradians (assembly GCA_004382745.1). Classification (NCBI taxonomy): domain Eukaryota; kingdom Metazoa; phylum Mollusca; class Bivalvia; order Pectinida; family Pectinidae; genus Argopecten; species Argopecten irradians. Next base: position 787,550 of record SAYR01046716.1, on the reverse strand, counting down.
CCATGCATACCTGTGTAGGTGACATTATTTATAAACGGGTAGTTTAAAGGTCAGTGACCATCGCCCTGATGGGATGGCCGTCTAACGCGGTGTAATCCAATACAGGAATAATGATATGTTTTCCATTTGATCCACTCGATATGATGAAGAGAGTAGCGCTTAATTACCGCGAAGCACCGATCGGCTGTCACTACATTGTGACTATTATAAATTTGAGGTATTTCAATTATAAATCATCGAAAATGTATTTTTAGTTTAGTATCTTGTTTTAGGCATATTGACAACGACATGGACTTAATAAACACTGTGTTTTTTATGTAAATAATTATGCTTTTACAAACAGCGAACAATGCCTTATATACATACTGAATTGACTTAGGGTAATATAAACACTTGTGTATAGTTACACTGTGACCGCAAATTCGCTTTCATAATAGTGTATTGATATATTCAATGATTATGGGGATATCGTGAATTAACTACAAAATATTTTCAATAATATCTAATTACCCAAACTAAATACAATAAATTATAACACTGCTTAGTTGCCTACTATTCACATTATCAAAAAAAAACAAATTAATTGCTGCATTTTATAAAGGGTAGCGAAATGAATTCATGAGAACCAATGTTCATTTCATTGGAAATGTTAGGTAAATGTTTCTTTCATTGGAAATGTTAGATAAAAATTCAGAACTACACTAGGGTATTTGTGGAAAGAGAAATGTTCAGAACTACACTAGGGTATTTGTGGGAATTCATCTCGTACTACACCGATATAAGATAGGATATAAGTACTTAGCGTCGTGTGTACTGAAGCGACACAGCTATTTTTAAATTCATTCAAAGATTGTTAAACCTGCTGACTGACCTCGGGCATGTCATTCACAACAAAGGCTCATTGGTCATTAGAGCAGAACCGACGGCCTCTGGATGAACTTACCTGTTCATATGGGAACAGGTAAGTATAACAGGTGTATACGCCTAGTCATTAACAATACACAGGCTAAGCTACAGGTAGACTGTAGACATCTCCTGTAATAATAAAACATGCACTGTAATCATAATACGTTTATTTCCGTAATCAATCTTATTGTAAAAATATGTCGATGTTCGTAATCACTCTGATTTGAAAGTTTTCATGTCTATTTTCGTAATCGCTCATTGTGTATGTTCGTATTAACTCGCATTGTAAAGATATCATGTCGATGTTCGTATCACTCGTACTTTAAACGTATCAGATGTTTGGGATATGTGGCATAATTTAATACTTCAACCATTGTCATTAGTCTATGTGGCCGAACATTCCACATAGACATTTGGAGAAGCTTAATTTAAAACACATGCGTAAAATGTGATTATTTTAACGTCTTATTAACAGCCATGGCCATTGAAGGGCGGCCTTCCATGAATACAGTGTGTAGCGTGTGTGAAGTACGAGATGTATGTTTTGGGAGACTGCGGTGTGTTTGTGTTGTGTCATCTTGTATATAGTGGAACTGTTGTTCTTTTATAGTGCTATATCACTGAAGCATACCGCCGAAGGCACCAAGTTACACTACCCACTGTATGTTGAACGCTAAGCAGGACTACAATCTGATTGAAATACAGATCCCAATAACCACTCCGTTCAATAGAGGATCTGAGAAAATCCAATTAAGTGTCATGTTCGGATGACCTTTATACCACGTGTAATTCAGATCAAATGCATTTTCTGCACGTTGTTCTGTCAATTGACAACGCCATTTCGCCCCATCATACAAATACAATTAGCTTTATTGTGCTCTTTGGGACAGTTTTTTCAAACTATTTCGTCCCCTGAAATTCACTGTCAAAATTTTGCCAGCGGCAATTTGATTGGTCATTTACAAAGGTCACCTGGACATGACCCCTAATGGGGTTTTCTCAGATCCTCTTATCTAACATAGTGATAATAAGGATCTGTATTTTAATCAGATTGAGCAGAATTAAAAACTACCACTTTTTGATGCTGTGAAACAGCAATCATAGGGTACAATCATAAGCCTGAGTACATCAAAACATAATAACAGTTCACGATGAAAACTTGCTGTTTTGTAACTTTCACACCCTTATTGCAGGTTAAACATAATAAAACACTCATTATCGTGTGTAAAGTGCGAGGTGTGTGTTTTGGGAGGCTGTGGTGTCTTCTTGTATAGTAACACTCCCCACCGGGTCACAATATACTGACAACGGGCGAACCAGTCGTCCTACTCCATGTATGCCTAACGCTAAGCAGGAGTAAAAACTACCAGTTATTGATGCTGTGAAGGATTCCGCTACAACAGCAACAACTGTCTCAGCAGGGGGTTCAGCAACAACTGCCACAGGCGTCCCAGCAGCTGGATGATTTTGGTTTTTACTAATACATGTATTTTTGAGAATTGTAGAATTTGACAACATGTTTGTATTGAAGATGCTACACCTCCAACAGAGTTTAAACAACAACATATCATTTAAACAATACATATATTTAATCATATATTTATATCTAATTTACATAAATATACATATTAAATGGCATAAGTATGAAGGTACTTATATGCATATGTATATGTGTAGGCATGTGTACACATGTGTTGTTAGAGTATGTTTGTATGCATGTACCTATGCATGCATGCACGTATGTGTATTGTGTCATGTTAGTACACATACATGCATATTATGCAGGGTTACACCATGGCATGCTATGTAATGTTTTATATATGATGTAACATAACGTACAACTTGATGTTTTAAGTATTGTGGATGAGTGCGTATGCAAGTGTTTGTGTGTTGGTATCCATTTATATAAAATGTGTAAAATGTTTGAAAATATAAAAAATAAAACAAAAATAACAAATGAATTATGGGTCTGTCGATGTGTATTGATAGAATTGGTAACATGGTAACAAGTTTTGGTGCTGTCGCTTTCAAAAATGTATTCTTGCGCCGCAAGGCTCTGCGTTAACGCAAGTGTAAACAATTTCGCAGTTGCTAAGGTTATATAGCAGAGAGAAAAAACTGAAATGTAAATATTAGTAAATAAACTTTATAATTTCCAACGTAGTGATAATAAAGATCTGCATTTTAATCAGATTCTGTGTGACCAAACTACCCACTAAAAATTCACTGCATACTCTATCGAACATGTAATCCTGAATGTATAAAATTATCATTACACATTAAACTTTCGAATTAACGCTATAACAAAAAGCACCTTAACTTTAAAAAAAATCTCTAAAAATGCTATCTCATAATGGCAAGCGACCTACTCTTCATCATCATCTTGACCGCTTTCATGGTCAACATATTCAAACACAAAGAAAAGTGCATAAAGCTTGGGGTTTCTTTTTGAAGAGAGTGGGCCAGGACGAGAAAAGACATGCAGATCAAACGGACAATGGGACATAAGCCAACAACTGGACATGCTTAAATATTGCGATTATATATATATACTTTTATTTTTCCTGTAATTTCATACTTTATTTTGTTTGTAATTAAATAACTACTTTATTTTTTCTTATCATTCTGAAATATTCCATTTGAACTTTTATTTTGCTTATAAGTGAAATTTAATTTATTTTACTGGAAATAAATTTTATACTTATTATAGAAGATTCAATATAATACTATGAAACTCTTACTTATCAGTTTCAGTTACACTTTTATTTTGCTTATAGTTTAATTTTATTAAATTTATTGTTTACTAGTAGATCTAATGTACTTGAATTTCTAATGTAATTTTAACGGCATTTTTAAAATACTTTACTTGTAAACCTTATTCTATCAGATATTTTAGTTTCTTTTCTAAAATATCTCATTATGATTTTACTTTTAATAGGTCGACGTAACTAAATTTCCCTCCGAAAACGGAGAAAAGTATATTCACATAAACAGAAGCGGCAATAGTATTAGCCTCCACTACGAAGAATACGAAGAACTGTGTAATATAAAGGAGACCGTTGACAAGCAGCTTCATCATCCAGGCGAGGTTATTAAAATCCTAACTGTACAAACTTAAATATTTGCAATATATCTTTTGTTTACATTGATGCAATATACATTTTTATCTTTAGCCTATACCAGACCAGATCTGCCTACAGCCAATGAGTCCTTCGTGTCGACTGCTGCTGACTCTACTGTAAAACAGCCTACACTCCTATCATCTTCACCTGCGCCTACACCATCCTACACGCCCTTACTACCTGTGGAGGGATTCCAATATGGAACCACACTACCGCCTAACTATCCACATATGAACCAGAAAAGAGACCCCCCCACCAACCCTATCAAGTGTCACAGCGTCACCATCCGTACATTAAGCAGTGGTTTCTAAGAATGATTTTTATCACATGCATTCCTGGATGGTTATAGATCATCAGAGAGATAATAAGAATCAACAGATATGTCATCATAACCTTGCACAGCATGCATTAGCGATGTTGAATCCTTAGAATCTGTGTCGACCGATGGACATGATGCAGAATCGTTATTACAATTGGACAATTTTACACCATTTTGAAGATACTCTGCAATCGGAAATTGACAGAGTTTTGGACTATCTGAATGCCAAGAAAGAACATTTTATGAGGATGCAGAGGAACTACGATCATTTATGTCTAGTCAGTAACTCGTTTGACGCCTTGGAATGACGCGAAGAAATCGTTACCATTCAAAAAGATGCCTTCTCACCTCGGGCTGAAACAATCACCAATGATATGTTGCAAAATAAAATAACCAACGAGGATATGTCGGTGAGTTGAAAATCCTACACGACACAATCTAAATATTTATCGCCTTTATGTCACTTTTTGTCTGTTTGTTTGATTAATTAATGCCCTATTAACAGCTATGGTCATGTAAGGACGGCCTCCCATGTATGCGGTGTGTTGCGTGTATGTTTTGCGAGGTGCATGATTTGGGAGACTGCGGTATATTCATGTTGTGTCTTCTTGTATAGTGGAACTGTTGCCCTTTTTTATAGTGCTATATCACTGAAGCATGCCGCCGAATACACCAAGCAACACACCCCACCCGGTCACATTATACTGAGAACGGGCGAACCAGTCGTCCCACTCCCTGTTTGCTGTGCGCTAAGCAGGAGCAGAAACTACCTTTATGTCACATTTGCTTTCGAATATTCAAACCAATTCCAGTTAACATCTGTTTTACATGGATCATTTTGGAGATTTACATCTCGCCATTTAACCCTAATTACAAATGGACCCAATATGACGCATCCATTTTGTAAGGCAAAACGATCCCCGGTTCCTTTATGAAAAGAATATTGCACATCAAATGAAATGAATATGATAAAACGTTCTTCAGTTTTAATTTAGTCACTGACAGGATGGAAAATTAATGTAATTTATTCTATGTAGGGCCTAAAGATTTTGAAATATTAAAAACGAGAATTACACGAATTATAAGTATCGCCCGTACCGAATTGTTGATTTATTATCTAACTATAATGGAATATTTAAAAACATATGAAAGTGAAACAAAATGACGGAAAAGTGAAATACAACATTATTATGTCCTACGGTTGTACGTTATATCTGCTGTTAATTTATTTTACTTATACTTTATTTTTATTTTGCTTATAATTCTGAAATATATTTCATTTACACCATTACCACAATTGCAAAGTTGGCGGTTCTCATAGCGGAAAATTTTTATATAAATTTAAAGATGCTCCACCGCTAACAAATGGTATTGTTTCACTATCAAAATCAGAAGCAGTCGATTTAGTATTTTTCTTCAGTTACAAAAGTTACTTACTTTACACCATTACCACCACTGAAAAGTTTGAGCTTCTAATTTTACTTCAAGTTAAAGATATGAAAAATAATTAATTGCATCCCGAAAAAAATTCCGTGGCACTATATCCTATATGGAATGAAGTACTGATTGCGCATGCACCAAAGGCGAAATAAACTGTTTTATATATTTTTTGTGTTAATTAGGCATATATATACACGATTAGACACCAATAAATGTTCAAATGACGAATATCATTTTTGCTCTGTCAGTGGTGGAGCATCTTTAAGTTATTTTAAATGCATTTTGTGTCAATTAGATACCTAAAGACAATTATAAATCTGTTATTGTTCAAATAACAGGTATCGTTGGACGGTGGAGCATCCTTAAATGAGAGAAAAAAATACAAAATTAATTCATAAGTTTTTAACAAGTACATTTTCTGAAGATAATTAGTATAATGAGTCGCATATTGTAATTTGAAATGCAATAAGTGTGTATATAGCTATTTATAAATTCTGATAGAAGACATTATCATAAATTTTGCCGAATACTTTATTGTCAGTAATTTCAAAAATGTGTGTAAGTAAGTTCTTTGAAATTCATGAATATGCAAATCATATATATCGATTTAAAGGGTAGTTCACATACTTTATTTTGTGACCAGTGAAATGCATCTTAATTAAAAGTACGCAATAAAGCGCACTTTTAAGATCGCAATGTGACAGTAAGTAAACCGAGTGATCTAAATGAAACCGGCGTTATACCTGAACGCTGAAATTATAAAAGTGTCATCCAGGTAGGGCGTTGTCGATAGCTCATACAACATCTAGTCAACCCACTAATAAAGTTTGCTTAACACATTCGCATTCCGTTACTTGTAAATATCAAACAAACCTAAGATATGCTTTGTTGATAAATCTTATCAGCTAAACTACCAAACTCGATTCTAATAATTTCACCTCAGAATACCTAACGTAATTCACAGCAGCAGTAGAAATATATGAAGACAAAGTGGTATTTATTATATATTACCTGTGACGACGTGTCGTTTAAGACTCAACCCATGCATACCTGTGTAGGTGACATTATTTATAAACGGGTAGTTTAAAGGTCAGTGACCATCGCCCTGATGGGATGGCCGTCTAACGCGGTGTAATCCAATACAGGAATAATGATATGTTTTCCATTTGATCCACTCGATATGATGAAGAGAGTAGCGCTTAATTACCGCGAAGCACCGATCGGCTGTCACTACATTGTGACTATTATAAATTTGAGGTATTTCAATTATATATCATCGAAAATGTATTTTTAGTGTAGTATCTTGTTTTAAGCATATTGACAACGACATGGACTCAATAAACACTCTGTGTTTTTCTGTGTTTTGATGTAAATAACTATGCTTTTACAAACAGTGAACCATACTGAATTGACTTAGGGTAATATAAACACTTGTGTATAGTTAGACTGTGACCGCAAATTCGCTTTCATAATAATGTATTGATATATTCAATGATTATGGGGATATCGTGAATTAACTACAAAATATTTTCAATAATATCTAATTACCCAAACTAAATACAATAAATTATAACACTGCTTAGTTGCCTACTATTCACATTATCAAAAAACAAATTAATTGCTGCATTTTATAAAGGGTAGCGAAATGAATTCATGAGAACCAATGTTCATTTCATTGGAAATGTTAGGTAAATGTTTCTTTCATTGGAAATGTTAGATAAATATTCAGAACTACACTAGGGTATTTGTGGGAAAGAGAAATGTTCAGAACTACACTAGGGTATTTGTGGGAATTATATTTATCTCGTACTACACCGATATGAGATAGGATATAAGTACTTAGCGTCGTGTGTACTGAAGCGGCACAGGTATTTGTACATTCATTCAAAGCTTGTTAAACCTGCTGATTGACCTCGGGCATTCCATTCACAACAAAGGCTCATTGGTCATTAGAGAAGAACCGACGACCGCTGGATGAACTTACCTGTTCATATGGGATGACACGCCTAGTCATTAAGAATACACACGCTTAAGATACAGGTAGACTGTAGACATCTCCTGTAATAATAAAACATGCACTGTAATCAAAATACGTTCATTTCCGTAATCAATCTTATTGTAAAGATATCATGTCGATGTTCGTAATCACTCTTATTTGAAAGTTTTCATGTCTATTTTCGTAATCACTCATTGTAAAGCTATCGTGTGTATGTTCGTAATTACTCGCATTGTAAAGATATCATGTCGATGTTCGTATCACTTTTACTTTAAACGTATCAGATGTATGGGGGAGTAATTCAATACTTCAACCATTGTCATTAGTCTATGTGGCCGAATATTCCACATAGACATTTGGAAAAGCTTGATTTAAAACACATGCGTAAAATGTGATTATTTTAACGTCCTATTAACAGCCATGGCCATTTAAGGGCGGGCTCCCATGAATACAGTGTGTAGCGTGTGTGAAGTGAGAGATGTATGTTTTGGGAGACTGCGGTGTGTTCGTGTTGTGTCATCTTGTATAGTGGAACTATTGTTCTTTTATAGTGCTATATCACTGAAGCATACCGCCGAAGACACCAAGTTACACTCCCCACCGGGTCACATATACTGACAACGGGCGAACCAGTCGTCCTACTCCCTGTATGTTGAACGCTAAGCAGGACTACAATCTGATTGAAATACTGATCCCAATAACCACTCAGTTCAATAGAGGATCTGAGAAAATCCAATTAAGGGTCTTGTTCGGATGACCTTTATACCACGTGTAATTCAGATCAAATGCATTTTCTGCACGTTGTTCTGTCAATTTTCAACGCCATTTCTCACCTGGGCTTTCTCAGATCCTCTTATCTAACGTAGTGATAATAAGAATCTGTATTTTAATCAGATTGAGCAGGATTAAAAACTACCACTTTTTGATGCTGTGAAACAGCAATCATAGGGTACAATCATAAGCCTGAGCACATAAAAACATAATAACAGTCCACGATGAAAATGTATTGCTGTTTTGTAACTTTCACATCCTAATTGAAGGTTTTCATTCTTATGACGCTGAAGTGTTGACATGCAGTGGTTTTTGAGCTACCCATTAGAGCCCTGGCGTGTTCATCGGAGGACACCACAGTGTCCGACCAGTTGAAATCTGGCTGTTTTCCGATGTTTTTGGATACCTAGTGACATTTATACGGCATGATATATATTGTATCATATACCAAAATAAAGATATATTATCTGGCTGTCGATTGAGAGTATTCCTATTATATCCTATACGGTTGGTTAATAATCATACTTTTTCTGAAATTGGGTAGTGTTATATGGCCGGCCGAGTTATAGACCTTGACCCAGTATTATACTTATACTTATATTAGAAACGAACACCTGTGGTTTAACATAATAAAACAGTCATTATCGTGTGTAAAGTGCGAGGTGTGTGTTTTGGGAGGCTGTGGTGTGTTCGTGTTATGTCTTCTTGTATAGTACCACTCCCCACCCGGTCACAATATACCGACAACGGGCGAACCAGTCGTCCTACTCCATGTACCTAACGCTAAGCAGGAGTAAAAACTACCAATTTTTGATGCTGTGAAGGATTTCGCTATCAATTTGCAATTCTATTTTAACCTATAGTCTCACCGTTGTCAATTTTATTGTAACGTTAGAGGAAAAGATGAATCTTGAGAAAGCGAATCTTTTGAGGTTTCGTGTTACAGACTTTTCATCCATTACCTCACTTATCAATATTAACCTAACGGTTCAACTATCTTATTATTCTGGTTTTAACATTGTAGTAGGAAAATTTTAAGTGGGGTTCCCTACCCACGCTAGTAATAATTGTATGGGCTTTTTTTAAGTAGCGTCCCCCACCCCTACCCAACGCTAGAAATAATAATAAAAAGGGCCAATTACGGTGTTACGGAGGAGGATCATATACAGTAAGTCTACATGTATACACTAAATACATTTAAATCAATAAAAAAGCCTCCCTGTCAGTTGTATATGGAGAAATAACAGAGTATATGTATACATAAGATAAGTCACAGGTCACGCAATATTTACATACTATAAAGAAATTTGTAAATACTATGGAGAACAAGATTTTTTATAAGATTTGTGCTATGCCCAGCTGTTGTTTCCGTAGACGTAAACTCATCCATTTGTATTTACTTCAGAATGGTATCTGATGAGAGAACGAGTGCCCCTTCATATATAAACGATACGGATTACTCCGAGTAAGTATATTTGTCCCTATGTGGCATTTCAATGTCATTTTCGTTATGTAATGAGTTCAGTTATTACATGGTACCTTCTGATTATGATCATAAATTGTAAAATATCATTTGTATTTCTTCAATATACTATTTATTGCAGTATATCTGATGGCGAGGATGACAAATACGACGACGAGGAGCGCCAAAATGAAGCTGCAGTGTATGAATTTATAAACTTATTCATATTTTTTAAAATCATATTTTTATTATCACATTGATATTATCCTTTTAGTAATATTTGGGGTTTTTTTCACATGCTTTTTTTTTATTTATTTCAGTGACCTGTTCTTTCCAACTGGTATGGTGGAAGAAGGCCAGCAGTGTGTGATATCACAGTCCATTTGACGGAAAAGTAAGTTACGAATGTTATTTTTCATTCAATTCCTGATTTTCCTTTAATCATCTTTTTGTCGTAATAACTTTTTATCAATGCTTTTTTGTCCTTTTCAGCATTGTCTGGACGAATTACAAGCAACTTTTAATGGACAAGATCCACTTTCATGAACAGGAAATTGGAGATCACAGAAGAGATCTCCGTTAAACTAAAATTAATTACAATCTGATTAAAATACAGATCCTTATAACCACTCCGTTATCTTATCAAACGTAGTGATAATAAGGATCTGTATTTTAATCAGATTATGATGGCAGCGGTAACATCATACATAGGTACATGCTGCTCCCACACCTTCCCTATGATCTGTTTTAGAATCTGGCTTAGTATTATCACCAAATTTAGGTTTGCCGTTAGAAGGGCCACAAAAGGTTGGGTTCCTAGGCTGACCAAATTTACTGTGATACTGTTTTTGTCTTGGGAACTGTTTTTAGCTCACCTGGTCCAAAGGACCGAGGTGAGCTTATGGGATACCGCAGCGTCCGGCGTCCGGCGTCCGTAAACAATAGACTTCTTCTCCATAACCGCTGGTCGGATTCCAACAAACTTTGACTGGTAGCATCCTTATGGGCTACTAACTGAAAATTGTTCAAATGATGGGGCTGACCCCCCAGGGGCCTGAGGGGCGGGGCCAAAAGGGGTCAATTTGGCTATTTCCATATAAACGACTTCTTCTCTGAAACCAAGCATGGTATAGCACCCGTAGTACAATGGTAGCATCCTTATAGGGTGGGGATTCAAAATTGTACAAATGATGGGGCTGACCCCCCGGGGGCCTGAGGGGCGGGGTCAAATGGGGTCAGTTTGGCTATTTCCATATAAACGACTTCTCTGAAACTACGCATGAGATAGCACTCATAATGCAATTGTAGTATCATTGAAGTGGAGATGGGACAAAATCTTTCAAATAATGGTCGGCTGACCCCCAGGGGGCCTATGAAGGGCCGGGAGGTCAAAAGGCGGCCAAGTTATGCATATTATCCATATAAACGACTTCTCTTGACAAACTAAGCATGTATAGCACCCCATAATGCAATAGTAGCATCCTCTATAGGGATAGGGATTCCAAAATTTGCACAAATGATAGGGCTGAACCCCCGCGGCCTGAGGAGGCGGGTCAAAAGGGTCCATTTGGCTTTTCCATATAAATGACTTCTTCTCTACAACTAAGCATGGTATAGCACCCATTATTGCAATGGTAGCATCCTTATAGGGTGGGATTCCAAATTGTACACATGATGGGCTGACCCCCGGGGGCCTGAGGAGCGGGGTCAAAAGGGTCAATTTGGCTATTTCCTATAAACGACTTCTCTCTGAAACTAAGCATGGTATAACACCATAACAAATTGGTAGATCCTTTATAGTGTGGGGATTCAAATTGTGCAAATCATAGGGCTGACCCCCCGGGGCCTGAGGGGCTGGGGTCAAAAAGGGTCAATTCCATATAAAATGACTTTCTTCTCTGCAACTAAGCATGTATAGCACCCATAATGCAATGGTAGCATCCTTGTAGGCTGGGGATTCCAAATGAGCAAATAGAATGAGCACCCCGGCCTGAGGCGGCTGGCGGGTCAAAAGTGGTCAATTTCCATATAAATGACTTTTTCTCTGCAACTTAACATGGGATTGCGCTCATAATGCAATGGTTTACATCCTTATAGGGTTTGGATTCAAAAATTTTGCAAATTTATGGGGCTGACCCGGGGGCCTGAAAGGATGGGGTCAAAAAGGGGTACAATTTAGCATATTCCATATAAACGACTTCTTCTCTGCAACTAAGAATGGAGAGCACTTATAATGCAATAGGTAGCATCCTTATAGGGTTGGATTTGAAATTGTACAAATATAGGGCTGACCCCCCGGGCAACATAGGTGCGTGTACAGAAACAAACAATTAAACTGTTTAAAATACAACCTACACATAAAGTTATATTTGGACATGCTATTTTTCTTCAATTATCTATTAAAACCATAAGTTCTAATGAATAAAGCGTGAAAATATCATTCAAGTGGACAGACAATCATTTATAATGCCTTAAAAACGTTAGTTAGAACACATTGTTATTGCACTGTGGAATTCTTGTTTTTTATGCCTTATACATGTTTAGATGGAATATATACCTTCAGAAACCACTTTACAATTTATTAATAATACTGCAGAAATGTGCAAATGGAATTGTGGACACCAAGATGGCTTCATGGTCTGACCGTATGTACTCATTTCATTACACTGAAGATGATAATGATTTTTTGCAGTACTGTGAAACAAAAGCACAACAACACTATATATTGGCCAATCAGGCCCTTGAAACCAGTCAGTGTATTTATAACTGCTTTTTCAATCTATGAAGAGTTCTGGTTCCCAATCAAATGATTCAATTTTTTTCTTCTTATTTATGTCATTTTGACCCCTTTTGGCCCCGCCCATCTACCCCTGGAGGTTGGCCAGGACCAAACATGGATATGATGCTAAAATGCTATCACAGGGGTAATAATCTAACCAAGTTTGACCTATTGAAAATTAAGTAAATAATGCTCATAAATTTGAAGAGTATTTGGTTCCATCAAATTTGTAAATTCAGAAGGAGACTTTTGAAATCTTAGCAATTTTGACCAATTTTGGCCCAACCTCTGGTCCCTGGTTTTTTTTTTTTTGTTTGTTTGTTTGATTAATTAACGTCCTATTAACAGCTATGGTCATGTAAGGACGGCCTCCCATGTATGCGGTGTGTTGCGTGTATGTTGTGAGAGAGGTGCGTGTTTCGGAGACTGCTGATAATTCATGTTGTGTCTTCTTGTATAAGATGTGAACTTTGCCTTATAGTGCTATATCACTGGAGTATGCCGCCGAAGACACCAAGCAACACACCCCACCCGGTCACATTATACTGACAACGGGCAAACCAGTCGTCCCACTCCCTGTATGCTGAACGCTAAGCAGGAGCAGAAACTACCACTTTTATAGACTTTGGTGTGTCAGTCAGGGGACAGAACCCAGAGCCTTCCTCACAGGGGCGAACGCTCAACTCAAGGCCAAAAGTGAGGCGGTGCCAAGGGAGGCATTAGGAAAGATAAAGTCAGTTAGGAAGAAGAGAAAAGATAAGATCCTAAATTTAGTCGCCTTTTACGATCATGCAATAGGGGCAGCAGGTACAATTATGGATATGATGTTAAAAAAACTATCTCAGGCTAATAATTCTAACAAAGTTTGACTCATTTCCTATTACACATGACCAAATAATGCTCAAAAATGTCTTTTCCCTTTATAAACTATAGTAAACTTGACCCCCTCCCCAAGGGGGAACGTGAGACCCCAGGGTCATATAATTCACAATTTTTGTAAAGGACCTCAAGACCTTTCAATCTATGAAGAGTATTTGATTCTGCCATTTCTGAAATTTCAGAAGATTTGACCCCTTTTGGCCCCACCCCTTAGGCCCCTGGGGGTCAGTCGTGGAAAAATTGTTAATAGGATTCAATGGCCTTCTCATACCGATAATTCTGACAACATTTGACTTATTTCCTATAACAAATGACCAAATAATGCTCAAAAATGTCTTTTCCCTGTATACACCATAGTAAACTTGACCGCCTCCCCAGGGGGGAACGTGAGACCCCAGGGTCATATAATTCACAATTTTTATAAAGGACCTCAAGACCTTTCAATCTATGAAGAGTATTTGATTCTGCCATTTCTGGAATTTCAGAAGAAGATTTTTGAAGTTTTAGCCTATTTAACCCCTTTTGGCCCAACCCCTCAGGCCCCTGGGGGTCTGTTGTGGAAAACATGTTAATAGGATTCAATGGCCATCTCATACTGATAATTCTGACAACATTTGACTTATTTCCTATTACAAATGACCAAATAATGCTCAAAAATGTCTTTTCCATGTATAAACTATAGTAAACTTGACCCCTTCCCTAGGGGGGGAGTGAGGCCCCAGGGTCATAAAATTCACAATTTATGTAAAGGACCTCAAGACCTTTCAATCTATGAAAAGTATTTGATTCTACCATTTCTGGAATTTCAGAAGAAGATTTTTGAAGTTTTAGCCTATCTGACCCTTTTTGCCCCCCCTGGGGAGCTGGGACCGTATAATTCACAATTTTGGTGGACCTTTGACTATGGAAGGTTTCTGCAAAACTTCAACAAATTTGGTTCAGTAGTTTTGGAGAAGAAGTCGAAAAAGTAAATTGTTTATCGCCATACGACGGACGACGCACGACGACGGACAAAAGGTGATTAGAATAGGTCACTTGAGACTTCGTCTCAGGTGACCTAACAATATACTTTAATATGGAAAGTCAATTATATATACTTATATGTTATAAGGAACAGTGACACTTCTGTTCATATTTGATTATAAAGTTCTTCGTACAAATAAAGCATTTTGACAGAATAAAATATTAGAGTTATCTCTCTTTAATCATACTAGATTATTCACCTGTGAGATGATGATCTGGTTGGTGAAGACAGAATATTACTTCCAGATAACAAAAATGTGGTTCTTTTAATAATATTACGTAATTTTTTATGTACTGGGACATGTTTAAATCTTAGCATTCTATCGATAAAAAAATCATCCTCAGAGGAAAATTCTGGATGTGATATTTTAATGCTTTTATAATATTTTGGAATATGTAAGTTTTACATAGATCTGCTTCATAACATCCAATTAAAACGTTTACTAAATTCAAATGTGCATCTTCGTAATTTTTATCTTTTAAAACAATTTGTCTCTCTGAATTTATTACTCGTTTTACATTCATATCAGATATGTTTACTCTAAAACAAACTAAGTCGTCTAGCTCTATCAACTGAGT
This sequence comes from Argopecten irradians irradians, assembly GCA_004382745.1. NCBI lineage: Eukaryota > Metazoa > Mollusca > Bivalvia > Pectinida > Pectinidae > Argopecten > Argopecten irradians. The sequence goes on along the minus strand of SAYR01046716.1, from coordinate 772,274 downwards.
CCGACTGACCATAGCTGTTAATAGGACGTTAATTAATCAAACAAACAAACAAACACTGCAAGAACTGGGAATCATCCCACGTGCTTTGCTGCTGCTGTTGTTGTTGTAAAGTCTGCATACCCTGCAAAGATTTTAAGTACGTCTGCTGTGGCGTAGAACCAGAGGCAACTTGCACCTGCTGTATGGGTTGAAGCTGTTGCTGCTGTGATTGGATAGATTGTTGCGAGACCGGTTTCTGTGGTTGCTGAAAATAAACATCACACGTGAAAATTTTATTATTTTATTATTATGACTAAATAAATAAAAGATATGATTAAACTATTTAGGTGTATACTTACATCCTCAAGTAGATGTAGCTTTTCATCCAATTGTCCTTTTATTGTGATTAGATCCTCAAATTCTGTCCGTGACAGGCTTAACTTTTCCCAATGTGATTGAAATACAAATCCTTATGACCACTCTGTTCAATAGATTGAACTTTTCCCCTCTCCCAGCCAGATGTATATATAACGCATTGTTCGCCTCGAACCTGTTAACCGCTTATTTCAGTTTTGGTGAAATTGTACTCGTCAGCTTCACTCCTTTATTGGTCGTGATGACGTCTACAACCCCATAGGAAATGTTTCCCGCCATAGTTGATCTCGTTTTTTTTTAAGTCAACGGCTAGTTTCACGGGAGTCGCGCCAAAAGTGTCATAAAATAATTTTGGCGCTAAAAGATATACAAGTCAATCAGCAGTATTTTGATTGACGTTTTAGTTCTAGCCAATGGGAATTGCCGATATCAAAACTGTATCACTATAGATGAAATTATTTCTTCAATTAACATGGCCCTATCTATATATATATACACAATGACCTATATCACAATATAGGATAATCTTCTCCATTGTTTAGATACAGCATGACGAGTAGTTTCCCTTTATCTATAGCCTGTGATTTTTAAGCTTTTGTGAGACCTAGATTTCTGAGAGATTACCGCGAACAGACCATGAGACGAGATGGCGACTAGCTGCAGATTATTCTTATGTCTAGGTCTATATGTAGGACTGGTGATTACCTCATGCTAAATTGTAAAAGGTTAAGCATGGACCCCTTCACATGTCAACTTAATCCACAAGAGGGTGTAACCCGCTTCCAGATCACTCGACAACTACCGATCTCAGATTTGATTATTTTGAACTGGAAGCTGGAATATGGCTTACACCTCAGAGAGCCGCAGACGGAATTGCAGACAATTTGGCTTCACGGGAATGTGGACTGTAGTCGTGTGAATAGCATTATTCAAAATGGTATCAAAATCCTGACTCGATCTGGAGCGACTATTTGCGAAAGTTATATACTTCCATTGTCTAGTTTTGGCCCCAAGCCAAAAAATATCTTGATATAAAAAAATGTCATACCTAGTTGTGTGAATACTGAATAGTTTCTAACTTTATTACTAAATTGATTACAACTTACGGCTTACAACCAGAAATAAAATCAGAAGAAATATAGTAAAATCACATGAATTCCTTTCATTTTTAAGATTCTGCATCAACCGTGTTCTTGTTTCATATAGATATTTGTGCAATTGATATTTTATCATCAATAACGTTATACTATAATCATATAACTTATCAAATTATCTGTTCAGTTATTGGTTCACACAGAAAATTGTAAAAAATTGTGAGTACAATTACCCATCCCTACAAAAACTATCTGGGACACTGGTTACATATTAAGAACAAACTGTTACTTGTTAAAATAGCCAAACAAAAGAAAAATATAATTCATGGAAAAAATATTTACTTAAAGGGAAGGCTAGTACGTGTGGCTGATCCTTCATATATTGGGACAGATAGCAGCTCAGAGTTCACAGTGCAAGAAGTTTGATCGACATATCTAATGACAAGTGGAAACTGCTTGCTTTTCTCGTCTGTGGAACCATCTGTAGAAATGGTGAAAACTGATGTTTTCAGTCTTTCAGCCAAGACTTCCTTTTGTAGCTTAGCAAGCTCAACTATAACAGCTGTGGTTTTATTCCTATTACACTTCATGTCTGAAAATAATAGTAAAATTAATGGTCAGTTAATTCTCACTCAACTCTGAAAATCAAATATTAATAACAATGATTAAAATTTGTATCTGTTTATTATCACATGAAATGAACGACACATATCATTTGATTTGCCGTAAAAATCGGTTATTCAATTTAATTTGAAATTATTTTTGGCGATTTTGGAGTCGGGAAACAGCCTGGAATGTTGGTATTAGCACATCAGCCGATGATAATGATAGGTTTGATCTGGCAATGAGTCGGCAGAATATTATCTCTGCTCGCGGGTAATGTGAGGTAATTAATAACAGGTAATGTGGTTCTGATTTGACGTCCCATTATCAGCTGACAGGGGCTGATGCCAGTTGATGCTACAGATGTTGACCTGTAAGCCATCAAAGCTTTGAATATGTCATCCTGCTTTAAGATTCGTTTCGCGATCTTAATGGCACTTTCGGCTACCCCATTTGACTGTGAACTAGAAAATGTCTGTTGAAAGTTATAATCAACTGCAACTTCATTGAATTTCTTTGAAGCAAATTGTGGCCCATTGCCAGACACAAATTCTACAGGTACGCCCTAACGCGCGAAGATGTTCTTTAGCTTTCCTTTGACATTAGCACTGGATGTACTAGGTAAGTATGCAAGTTCCAAATACCTTGAAAAGTAGTCCATGACCACCAAATAACTTTTGTTTTCAAAGTCACACAAGTCTGCAGATATCTTCTCCCATAGACGTCCAGGTAATGGTTTTGTTATGAAAGGTTCTTTCCTCTGTGATGATCTATGTGTTTGATAGAACTGACAGTTCTCAACTTTTGCCTTTATATCCTTATTGATTCCTGGCCACCATACAAATGTCGCAGCGCGTTCGCGAGATTTCGCTATTCCTTGGTGTCCCTCGTGTATTGTCTCAAGGACCTCAGATCTCTGACATTCCTGTATGACGATCCGATCTCTGTACAACAGTAGGCTGTCTGATATCGTTAACTCACCACGTGCTGCGAAGTATCCTTCCATTCCTTCCTCCAGGTCTGTGATACGATCTGGCCATCCTAGCTTTGTAAAGTGAATTGCTTTCTGAGCATATTTGTCATCAGCCAATGCTTGCCGAATGCTGGATAGCTTCCTTTCTGAAATAGGTTGACATGACTTGACAGAGTTGACATACAATTCTACGTCATCTTCCATTTCAACATGAGTCTCTGGTGACTTCATGGGACTGCACGACAGGTTGTCTGGTACGACTAATAATTTTCTTGGTACATGTTCAGCTGTGACATTGAATCGGCGTAGTTTCATTAGTAGCGTTGACATCGCAGCGGTGTTTTGTCAAGATCTTGCTTGTTATTAGGGGTACTAACGGTTTGTGATCTGTCAGGATTTTGAATCCAGGTAAGCCAACTAGATACCTCTCAAACTTCTCACAAGCCCACACTGACGAGAGACACTCCTTCTCTATTTGAGCATATTTTGTTTCCGCAGATGTCAATGTTTGTGAACAAAATGTGATTGTAATTCATCCCCATCCTGCTGAAATAATGCTGCACCGAGTCCATAGCTGCTTGCATCAGCACTGACTACTATAGGCTTATTTGCTTCATAGAAAGAAAGTACTGGTGTGTCTGTAAGCTTTTTCTTTAACGTCATCAAATGCTTTTTGTTGCATAGTTGTCAAATTCCAAACTTGGTCGGACTTGAGCAAGTCGGTCATAGGCTTCATAATGGTAGAGAGGTCAGGTAGACATTTTCCGAGGTAGTTTATCATTCCGATAATACGACGCAGTTCAGTGATATCTCTCAGAGATTCCAAATCACGAATGGCCTCGACACGTTTTGGATTTGGCGATATTCCATTGTCGCTGATCACGTGGCCAAAATTCAATATGTGATTTGCCAAACTCGCATTTGTCCTTGTTCAACCTCAATCCTGATTTTTGTATTCTCTCCATAACCCAGACCTGTTTACTGTTACGCTTTTTGAGTAATTGTTACGCATTTGACACTTTTTTTACGCGATTACGCGCAAACGTGAAAAATTACACATTTAGCTAATCTGCTGGTAAAAGGTAATATTGTATATCGAACGCACCCAACATTCGTATTCAAACGCACCTTACACTGTTAATCGAGCGCAATCGAATGCACCCCGTCTAATTCAGGTCATTGGAAAGATTCACATTGTAAATAAAGCACATGGCAATAAAGCGCTTGTAGCATCTCGATTTCACAACAAACAAGAGGCCCAAAGGGCCTTAACGGTCATCTGACTACCTTGGCAATAGTAAAATTAATTATATATGGTGTCACTTTGTCAGGACCATGTCAGGATCATTCTCAATTTCTTTCAACAAATTTTATTTCAAACAAGAGGCCCAAGGGCCTTAACATATAGGAAATTAATTAGATATAGTGTCATGGTAGCCATCTTCGATTTGTGATCAACCAGAGATGTAACAATACTTTGTCGGGCCCATGTCAGGATCATTTCATGCAAGTTTCAGCCAAATTGCACCGGTAGAACTAGAGAAGAAGTTCGAAATATGTTTTCAAGATGGCGGCTGTGGCTGCCATCTTGGAATTCGGATCAACCCGAAAAATAACAACACTTTGTTAGGACCATATCAGGATCATTTCATGCAAGCTTCAGCCAAATCGCACCGGTAGAACTTGAGAAGAAGTTCAAAATGTGTTTTCAAGATGGCGGCTGTGGCGGCCAACTTGGATTTCGGATCGACCCGAAAAATAACAACACTTTGTTGGGACCATGTCAGGATCATTTCATGCAAGTTTCAGTCAAATCGCACCAGTAGAACTTGAGAATTTTTGTTTGTTTGTTTGTTTGATTTATTAACGTCCTATTAACAGCTATGGTCATGTAAGGACGGCCTCCCATGTATGCGGTGTGTTGCGTGCATGTTGTGCGAGGTGGATGTTTTGGGAGACTGCGGTATATTCATGTTGCCATGGAACTGTTGCCCTTTCTATAGTGCTATATCACTGAAGCATGCAGCCGAAGACACCAAGCAACACAACCCCACCCGGTCACATTATACTGACAACGGGCGAACCAGTCGTTCCACTCCCTGTTTGCTGAGCGCTAAGCAGGAGCAGAAACTACCAGTTTTATAGACTGTGGTGTGTCTCGACCAGGGGACAGAACCCAGAGCCTTCCTCACAGGGGCGAACGCTCAACTCAAGGCCAAAAGTGAGGCGGTGCCAAGGGAAACATTAGGAAATATAAAGTCAGTTAGGAAGAAGAGGAAAGATAAGATCCTTAATTTAGTCGCCTTTTACGATCATGCAATAGGGGCAGCAGGTGCAATTCTAACGCCCTACCTGCAGGGCTAATACTTTATAAAGCGATACATTTCATTATGTTGACTAATTTTTTATTAGCCATACGAAATGACACAAACCTTGTAGGAATGTTTTGGTTTCGAAGATTTGGCAGGAAGGCGATCCAAACCAGAACCAGGGTTGTAGAAAAAAAGTATGCCATTGCTGCACATCTCAACTGTTGATTCATCAACAAATATCACATCCTTGAATGCTTCCATTTCAACCAGAGCACTCAATGTCAATTCTAACATAATCAATTTGTTTTTGTGAGTTATCAGTTGACAATACTTGAAGGAGTTTTAGTGTTTTAAAAGCTAATCACTGTGCAAGTTTGAACATTATCAATCTATAGACTATGCAATTTAAAAAACCTGTGCATAATGTGACCGGGTGGGGTGTGTTGCCTGGTGTCTTCGGCGGCATGCTTCAGTGATATAGCACTATAAAAAGGGCAACAGTTCCACTATACAAGAAGACACAACACGAATATACCGCAGTCTCCCAAAACACGCACCTCGCGCAACATACACGCAACACTGCATACATGGGAGGCCGTCCTTACATGACCATAGCTGTTAATAGGACGTTAATTAATCAAACAAACAAAATCATAGTGACCTGGTTCCAATGGCAACCAGCCTTCCTTAATACTCTGTACAGTGTCCTCGAAACTAGCAAGTAGCTGGATCTTATCTTTCAGCTGCTAGTAAAGATGCATCAAAATTGATCCAGTAGATTTGTGGACATATGAAAGACCGACAATAAATTGGTACATTCGCCGCCCCCAAACTTCTTTGCAGAGGTTTTATAAGAGCTGGTCTCTATGAGGTTAGAATATCTTACTTCATAAAATATTGTTTCTCCGTAAGGCAGCCTTTATTGCAAGTGATAAACAAATGAACTTTGTTCAGAACATTCTCATTATTTAATGTCAAGTTATGTCAACCATATTAAAATAAATATTAGATTTATATAGATTTACAAACAAACTACAGGCGGTTATAATAGCAATGTAAATGCACGAAGCACATATTGAAGTGATTTTATTTATCAGGCTTTTTCACTAATGTGTTCTTATTTGTATCACCAAAATGTCATTTCCCTAAAGATTCTCCTTAGATTGCAGAGGTAGCCTTGTGGACTTAAATTGCATGTAGCGAATACCTGTGTTAATAGCTTTCACAATTTCCTTAAAGTTTCCCTCGTTTGGTCCATAGCATCCCTGAACACACCGTTCGATAGCTTTCATACGTCTTGGGGAGAGTGCCTTCTTGCCCTTCCTGCCTTTGTAGTTCCTGCCAATTAACTCCTCGTCATCAAAGAGGGCTTGGGTTAAAGTCCATCCAAAATTCCCAACCGAGCAGGAAGACACACGGGCACTTGTCGCAACGGAGCTATGTACGCGGATTTCCACACCTTCTGCAATGTCTTTCATGTCGCGTGCACAAGAAATTTCATACAGCCTCCCCTCTGAAGAGTCCAGCCGTGTTGGTGGCAGTACTCTAATGGGTGGTCCAGTAGGTGTCCCTGGAGTTGTTGAAGGAGTGTTCGGTGGTGGCGCCATAGGTCTTGCTGATTGTGGTAGTGATGGGGGCGATAGTGGTGATGACGATGAGGATGGTGATTCTGTTGCTGTATTTCTTGATGCAAGTACTTGTGGAGCAAGATGTGTTACAGGGGTTGTAGTCAGTATTGGATCCGATAAGTTTTGAAACATTGTGTCCACCTCAAAATCCAAAACTGTAGGGACAAGATTCCGTACGAGTCTATGAATTGGCTGTACACTCTCGTCGTTCATTTCAGTGAGGAAGGAAATGATGGTGTTCAACTTCCTCTCGATTGCTTCCAGTCGACCGTCATCTGCTGAATAGTTTGTGGAACACTGAACTCCAGTTGTTGATGTCTCCGGTCCTTTTATGAGATGTCGAACATCATCATCAGGTCCAATAATAACCACACTGTCTATCTGTGAGCCACAGGATTTCAACCCCTTGGAAAAGTCTCTGGTCTGTAAGAATATTAAATCAATTTCGTCATTTGAAAGTCCTTCCATGAAAAATGATGTTCGTTTTGGTTCACAATTATTGGGGTTTGGTTCTGCTGATCCCTCATATAGAACAGTTATTTTCCTATTATTTAGACCCTGCAATCCAAAAATACAAGCTTGTAGTTTTTTTTTTTTAAAGTTCCATTATTTTTCTGTTCAGTTTATCTTAACCAGAGACCCATGGGAACATAAATGATAACGGAAGAGAAATTGTATCAGCAAATTATGAGATAGGGTGATATCCAATTTCATATGGAAATAGTGTATTTTGTTTCTAAATCAGAGTAGGAAGGGTTTTTATTACACAAGATTGTTTGTATGTCAAAGAAAAACAGTTACTGAACAGCTGTTTTACTACCTACCTCTTTTGTGCCACTGTTTTGTACAGCCTTGTGTGAAGCTTCTGCAACCTGCAATAACAAATGAAAAATATGTATCCAAGCTTTTTACCTTCTTTAATGAACCACAGTGAAACTCATAAATGTTTCAGTAAAATCTAGCCCAATAACACATAACTAGAAATGTGTCTGTTAGACACTAGTGCTAATGAACCACTTCATAAAAACCTAATTACCTCTACATGTACCTGCATCTATAAAGCCAGTGCTATGGGATATTTTGCATACATGTACAAATTTAACACATAATCGATAGTTACACCTAGGAACTTAACTGCTGTTGAAATTATATACGATTCAACTGAAAACAAAAGTAGACCTTTCTAGCCATCAATGTGTGATGTATAGTTTCCTTACAAGAGTATGAGTAATGATAACTGGCACATCACATAATAAATATCAGTAGCCTCATTCATTACAGAAAAGTGTCAAACCTTGTTATGTTGTGATAAATTAATTTAACAAAGTGTGATAAACATATTCTACCTCTGCTACTGTGTAAGATCTTCTAGGACTAGATTTGCTGTATTGTCATCTACTGCATCAACCTGAATTAAGAAAGATCTTGTCAAAACAACATTTTTGGAAGTGAGATACACGCTTTAATTCATTAACCTTTGCTTTTAAACCCAAGATACTTAACTTACGTAACTTCCAAAAAGTGAGAGTTATTCAAAAACAACTAGAAACATCAAACACCAACAAATAAAATTATTTTGTATGTTATGTTTGATGATCCTACACACACAGGTTACAATGAACATTCATCATAATTATACTATTATAATGTATAATGACAAAATTGTTATTGGGCAATGTTTTACATTATAATTTTCACAAATCTCGATGTTTGCATCAATCCATTTAATTATGCCCCACAATCCAGTGATTGAAAAAAAATTATGATAAAATTAACTTCAAAATATGCATGACGTCGCTATTACCTGAATATCGGACTTATCGAAGGTTAATTGTAATTTACTCAACATTTCTTTGTTTTCTCAAAATCAGTGCTTAAAATGTCAATAATTCATTTGTTTGTAGCACATACCTCTGATTCATCAGTGCCAAGTACAGCTATATTTCCCTCTGTCTGGTCTGGTGCAGCAATCACAGTCGCATCCTAATTAAGTAGGGAAAGTTAACATTCATTCCAAACATATATATACTGTAAGCTGACATCCAGCTTTCGGCTGATTAAAAAAATACTTATATTATCACGTTTTCTCTTATTTCAAAGTTTGGGTTGGAAGAAGTTTATCAGGGTAAACTTTGAAGCTGCACACTGTTTAGATCTAATCATGTCATCTTTTCTTACAATGAATCATCAAAGATATTTTAATGCCGGGATTTCGAGATACCAAATTTATGTGGGTAAAGAACAATTTACAAATTACCATCTGGTGATTATGATGTCTTGAAACAAATGCTATAGTCACCAGATGGTGCGACTAATTAACGGTAAATTTAACTTTATCTATGTCTTTTTGGGATCTCAAAACTCCATTATATCAAAGTAAGTGAATGGAAAATGTACATCGTGATATGTAATGTGTTTTTATCCAGTATAGTACGTGGTTTTTTTCCTATTGAATACTAAGCTTCCAAGGTCCTTCATTTGAACAAAGTTGGGAGTCATAAATTCCAGCATGCCACAAAATTGTCTTCATTAAATAAACCACACCACTTTTTAAAAAACTGGAGACCTATTACTCTTTTAAATACTGTTTACAAAATTGCATCTGGTGTTATCTCTCATAGAATTTCTTCAGTACTAGATCAATTAATAAATGAAGATCAGACAGTTTTCTTATCAGGACGCTATATTGGAGAAAATATACGAACTCATTATGAGGTTATGTGTTATGCAAAAGATTTTATCATTCCAGGTATGATACTCTTGATAGACTTTGAAAAAGCTTTCGATTATGTTTCGTGGTAATTTATTGATAATGTGTTAAATTATTTCCATTTCGGGGTTGGTATTAGAAAATGGGTCAAAACATTACATGATAACGTATTGTCTCTAGTAAATCAAGGTGGAAATCTTTTTACCCGTCTCTATCCAGCGCGGTTGTCTTCAGGGGGATCCGATTGCTCCATACATTTTTATACTTTGCGTCGAAATATTAGCTGCTAGAATTTGGTCAAATATCGAAATAAAAGGTATCCAAATTGATGATGTATACATCTTGAACTTACAATACGCTGATGATACAGACCTAATACTAGACGGATCAGAGAGATCATTAAGGGAGTTAATAAATTAAAGATGCTCCACCGCTGACAAATGGTATTTTTTCACTATAAAAAACGGTAGCAGACGATTTAGTATTTTTCTTCAGTTACAAAAGTTACTTACTTTACACCATTACCACAATTGAAAAGTTTGAGCTTCTAATTTTACTTCAAGTTAAAAATTTGAAAAATAATTAATTGCATCCCGAAAAAATTCCGTGACACTATATCCTATATGGAATGAAGTACTGATTGCGCATGAACCAAAGGCGAAATAAATTATC
>SAYR01046716.1:687180-743981 GCA_004382745.1 Argopecten irradians irradians | reverse complement strand
GATTACATGTAAATTGTGGTACGGTACATGATAAATGTAGTAACAACATCGTGCTTCAATGTAAATGTTTAGTACGTACATGTAAATGTAGTACTACATGTAAATGTAGTACTACATGTAAATGTAGTACGATACATGATAAATGTGGTACGTTAATGTAAATGTAGTACGTAACATGATAAAATGTTAAGTTACGTAAATGTAAATTAAAGTTACGTACAAGTAAATGTAGTAGCGTACATAGTAAATGTAAGTTCGTACATATAAACGTAGTACCGATACATGTAACATGTAGTATCACATGTAAATTGTAGTACGTACATGTAAATGTAGTTACGTACATGTATGTGTACGTCACATGTCTAATGTAGTATCGTACATTGTAAATGTAGTACGTTACATGATAAAATGTAGTACCGTACATGTAAATTGTGGTACGTACATGTAAATGTGTTTTACTACAAGTATATGATGTACGACATGTAAATGTGAGAATTCGTATATAATAAACGTAGTACAGTACATGTAAAATGTAGTAGCGTACATGTAAAATGTAGTACGGTACATATAACGTAGTACGTAACATGTTAAATGTAGTACGTAAATGTAAATGTAGTACGTACATGTCAATAGTAGTACCGTACATGTAAATGGTTAGGTACGTACATTGTAAATGTAGACGTAAATGTAAATGTAGTACGTACATGCTAGAATGTACGTACGTACATCTAAATGTAGTAGTAAATGTAAATGTTAAGATACGTACATGTAAATTAGTACGTACATGTAAATGTATAACGTACAAGTAATGTTAGTACGTACATGAAAATGTGTACGTAAAATGTAAATGTAAGTACGTACATGTAAATGTAGTACGAAACTGTAAATGTAGTACTACAAGTAAGTTGTAAGTACCGACATGTAAATGTAGTTTCGGTACATATAAATGTAGTAATACGTAACATAGTAAATGTAGTTACGTACAATGTAATATGTAGAACGTACATAGTAATGTAAGTATCGTACATGTAAAAATGTAAATTGTAGACGCTACATGAATGTAGTACGATACATGAAATATGTTAGTACGTTACAGTGTAAATGGATACGACATAGTAACTGTACGTAACATGTAATAATTTGTAGTTACGTACATGTAAATTGTATACGTACATGTAAAGCTAGTAATGTAGTACGTACAGGTTAAAGTAGTACGTAAATTGTTAAATGTATGTACGTACATGTAAATGTAGACGTACATTGTAACGGAGTATCCGGATACATGTAAATTTAGTACGTAACATTAAATGTAGTCACGTACATGTAAATTGTATAATTTAGTACAGTAACATGGTATAATGTAGTACGCTAAATGTAATATTGATGAAAGACGTAACGTAAATTAGTACGCTACAAGTAAATGTAGTACGCTACAAGTAAATGTAGCTATCGTAACATGTTAAATATTCATAATCGTTCTTGTCATTTTGCGATGTCATTAGATTATATTGCCAATAGAAAGTTTGATTTTGACCAATTTTACTTTCTACCCAAACGTCAAACATAAACATGTTGTGACTATCATGTGTTTGCGGAAGACGTAATCGTAATAACTGCCGAAAAAAAATCGATACCTACTCCACAAAATAAAGGACCGTCGCAATCGATACCTTACACCACAATCATCAATCTAATTCATTGTAACCTCGAATATATTTATGTATCGTCAAAACCAACTCATCTACTTAATCTCTATCAAGGATCACCTAATTGAGAAAGCCCATTCCTGAAATAATCACAGCCTGTTATTTTCATAAAGGATGTAATTATTATACAATAGCTGATCATTTGGTTCGAATATTGCTGTTTCAATTAAGATAATGTTTGACTAATGAACAGATAGCTGATCATTTTGGTTCCAAAGTCCTGTTTTTTGATAAAGATCTGACTATTTACGATAGTGATTCATTTTGAATTCCAATGTTGCTGTTTTTATAAAGAATCTGACTTAGTTACCGATAGTTCGTTGATTTTGGTTCTTATGTTTACATGTTTTAATTATAATAATCTGCACTATTCACAAATTGATCTATTCATGGTTCCAATGTTACTGTTTTAATATAATCTGACTATTACGGACTCGGTTCAGTGATTATTTGGGTTCTATTGCTTAAACTGTTTTTAATAAATAATCTGACATCACCAAAAAGTTGATCATTTTGGTTCCCAATGTTACTGATTTAAATAAATAATCTTACTATTTACGATAGTTGATCATTTTTGTTCTAATTTTGCTGCCGTTTATAAAATAACTGACTATTAATGAGTATTTGATAATTTTGTCCATGTTTACCTTTTTAATTATAAACTATATCTGACTATTAATGAAAGTGATCATTATTGGTTCCAAATGTTGCTGCATGTTTTTATAAAAGAATCTGTCTATTATACGATTAGTTGATCAATTGGCATTATCATGTTTACTGTTCTTAATAAATAATCTGACTATCACAAAAAGTTGATCCATTTTTGGTCTCCAATGTTGCATGTTATAAAGAATTGACTGACTATTAATGAAAGCTGCATCATTTTTGTTTTCAATATTAGCTGTTTATATAAATAATCTTAGCTATTTACTATAGTTCAATGATATTGGTTCCAAAATGTGTGCTGTTTTTATAATCAATCTGACTATTTACGATTAGTTTAAATGATTTTGGTTCTAAATTTACTGGTTTTTAATAAATAATTTCTGATTTCATATTCACAAAAAAATGAGATTTGATCATTTGTTCCAAGTTGGCTAGTTTATTATAATCAATCCGACTTGGTTTACGAATGGTTGACTTCATTTTTTGGTTCCTAATATGTTATTTTGATAAATAATCTAAACTATTATTGATAGCTATCTATTTTGGTTCCGATGTTTACTGTTTAATATAAATGATCTGACTAATTAATGATAGTGATCATATTTTTGTTCCAATGTGCGTTTTTAATTATAAATAATCTGCACTATTTACAAAAAATGATCATTTTGGTTTCCAATGTTTACTTGTTTTAAAAAAATCTGACTATTAAGATTAGTTGATCATTTTGGATCTCGATGTTACTGTTTTAATTTACATTAATAATCTGACTATTAATGATAGTTGATCATTTGTCCAATGTTGCTGTTTTTATAAAGAATCTGATCTATTTACGAAGTTGATTCATTTGGATTTTCGATGTATAATCTGACTATTACAAAAAGTTGGGCATTATCGGTGCCAATGTTAATGTTTATAAAAAATCTGAATCTATTATCATGATTAGTTGATCATTTATGGTTCCGAATGTTACTGTTTTAATTACAAATTTAATCTAGACTTAATAATGATAGTTGATCATTTTGATTCCAATGTTGCTGTTCATATATCATATCAATCTGACTATTTACAAAAGTTTGTCATTTCGTTCCAATGTAATTTTTATAAAAAAATCTGTGACCATTATATGATAGTTGATCATTTTGTCCGATAGTTACTTTCTTAATTGACAAATTAAATCTGAACTAATTTAATGATAGTTGATCATTTTGCTTACCAATGTTGATGTTTTTATAAAGAATCCTGACCATTTACAGATATTTGAACATTTTTGATTCAATGTAGCTGCTTTTAATATAATATATAATCTACCCTTTAGGATAGATGATTATTTTTGGTTTCCAATGTATCTGTTTAAATAATTCATAATGCTGACTATTAATGATAGTTGATCATTTGCTTTTGCTGCCCTGTTAATCCGAATTACGTCCATTAATATAGTCCAGCTCCTCGACTATCTGTCTGGTTTTTAGTTGAATCATACATCCTAAATCTTACTCGTGTTTGTCTTGGTTTTGTTCTAATTACATAGCTAGTCTGGTATTAAATAGCAGATGACCCTAAAAAGTGATGAAATCATGAACGGAAAAGACAACAAAAAATAAAAAAGGAAACAAAAATAGGTAAATACTGCCTAATGGATCGCCATAGTCTTAGAATGTTACATTTCAATGCGGGTGTGTCACAATTAATCTTTTTTATTATGTGGTCAGGAGTTTTTAAAGATTTAATCACAAAAGTATTTCAGACTGGCGGACTGAATATTCAATTGAATCTTGTTCATTATTTCACTTTTATCTTTGTCTTATTCGGAGTGAGAATTTTTTTATTTTATTGTCATTCTTAATTTCCGGTGTCAGATTTTTCAAATTACTGTCGATTCTTAATTTCCTAGTGTCATAAATATCATTTTTTATGAAGTGAGATTTTCATTAATCGTCATTCTTTATTCTGGTTCAGATTTATATGTTATTCATTCTTAATTTCCGGAGTAAGGTTTTCATTTATTGTCATTCTTATTTTTGGATTGAGATTTTTAATCATTCATTCTTATTAGCGGCCGTGAATTTTTTATGTATTATTATTCTTTTTTCCGCGATATAAGGATTTTCTTATATTTATCATTCTTATATTGCGGAGGAAATTGTCCCATTTATTGTCATTCTTATTTCGAAGTCAGAGTTTTCATGTTATCTTTTCCTGAGGTGGGTTTAAAAATTTTCTTCGATACTTGCTAAAATCATATTGGTTCTGAATTCTTCCTACGTCTTCTGCTCTAATGTTGATTTTCAGTTAACGCGTCGGATATGGCATATCTTCAGGCGTTTTTCGTTGTCATAAAAGATATTTACAAATGTTATAATGGCAGGAAATACTGTTTCGATCTACTGTGTTTTTGTCGATTGACTAAATTATATCATTTTCGTTTTCCTCAGAAATACCTCGCCTCCTTAAAAAAACAAGAGATGTGCATGCTTTATCGGGACAAGAACGATCAGAAACTAGCCGGTTGTAAAGTACCCATTACATGTTTATTATTTTCCCCCACCCTTATTGCCGTCACTTTAAACACCTGTAATGGTTTAGTTTGTAAAAAAACGTTAGAACCACAACAGAACACGCAAGAAAAAAATACATATGGTCTTGATGAACATTCTGTCTTCTGCATCCATGCTACAGAGCTAATTTGCCCTTATATTAGGTTATCCGGCTGTGACGGCATTATTTCATGAGCGGGAAAAGTTACGTCGTTATCACTTAGCCAATATGACGTGTCGCTCATGAAATAATTAGTAACATGCCTAATACCTACCCAAAAAAGGCAGATGAATCTGTAATATGCTAATTAATAAATATTATTACGTGTTTTCTTGTCTGTACTCATTTACGTCCGCAACATAACATACCCAGTTTTCATATATTTCAGTTCACAACATTAATAGATCTGTCCAATGAAGGCTTTCTGTCAGCGATATATCATATATGGAATTTCCACTGATGGACACTCGTGATCAACTATTAATATTCCAATATTTCAATTACGACTTGTTACGTCTCAGGGACATCTATATGATTGATGTAGGGTGACAACATGTTATGTAGATTACCTGTTATGAGATTTCCGTCCAGACGTTAAATATCGGTACTAGATTGATCGGGCGTTGTACTCGGTGTTAAATGTAGTTATACCTGTATGATTATTCCGTCTAGCATGTACATATGGTAACCTATGATCCGGTGTACTCGGCTAGTAATGTAGCATTATACCTGTTATGAGATTCCGTCAGCAGTTACATAATGCGTAGCATAGTTGCATCGGTGTACTCAGGGTAATGTAGATACCGTGTTATGAGATTCCGCCAGCGTACATATGGTACCTATTGATCGGTTAATGCTACTCGCGTTGTAATGTAGATATTACCTGTTATTTGAGATTTCCGTCAGCGTTACATGTATGGTACCTATTGATCGGAATATACTGTACTCCGGTGTAAATGTAGTATACCTGTATATGAGATTCCGTTAGCGACATATGTACCTATTGATCGGTGTACTCGGTTATGCTAATGTAGTATTACCTGCTTATGAGATCCGTTAGCGTACATATGGTACCTATTGATCGTGTACTCGGTGTAATGTAGATATACCTGTCTATTGAGATTCCGCCAGCGTACATATGTACCTATTGATCGGTGTACTCGGTTTTAATGTAGTTATACCTGTTATGAGATTCGCCAGGCTTACATATGGCGTACATATTTGATCGGTGTACTCCGGTGTAATGTAGTATACCTTTATGAGATCCGTCAGCGTTACATATGGTACATATTGACGGTGTACTCGGTTGAAATGTAGATATACCTGTTATGAGATTCCGTAAGCGTTCCATATGTACATATGATCGGTGCTTACTCGGATAATCGCTAGCTATTACCTGTTATGAGATTCCGCCAGCGTTAACATATGGTTACATATTGCATCCGGTGCTACTCGGTGAATGCTAGTTATACCTGTTATGAGATTTCCGTCCAGCGGTACATATGGTACCTATTTTGATCGGATGTACTCGGTGCTAATGTAGTATACCTGTTATGAGATTCCGCCCAGCGATTACCATATGGTAACATATGATCGGTGTACTCGGTGATAATGTAGTAACCTGTTATGAGATTCCGCCAGCGTGTACATTATAGGATACCTATTGATCGGATGTACTCGGGATGTAACTGTAGATATACCTGTTATGAGATTCCGTTCCAGCTTACATATGGTACATATTGATCGGGTGCTACTCGCGTGTAATTGTATATACCTGTTATGATATCCGCCAGGCGTTACATATGGTAATATTGAATCGGTTACTCCGGATTGTAATGTAGATTATAAACCTGTTATGAGAATCACGTCAGCCGTTACATATGGCTACTTATTTTGATCGGATGTACTCGGTTGTAATGTAGTATACTTGTTTATGAATTCCGTCAGAAGATTACTATCATATAGGTAACCTATTGCATGGTGCTACTCGTTTTAAATGAGTATACCTGTTATGATATTCCCGTCAAGCATTTTACATATGGTACCTAATTGATCGGTGTACTCCCGCGGTGTAATGTAGTGTATACCTTTATGATAAATCTCCGTCAGATATACATATGGTACATATGAATCGTGCTACTCGGTGTAATGTAGTATACCTGTTATTGAGAAAATTCCCGCCAGCTAACATATGTACCTATTGATCGGTTGTACTCGGTGTATGTAGTATACCTGCTTATGAGATTCCAGTCAGCGAGTACAATGGTACATATTGCATCCGTGTACTCGGTGTAATGTAGTATACCTGTCAATAGATTTCCCGTCCAGCGTTACTATAGGTACTATTGATCGGTGCTACTCGGTGTAATGTAGTTATACCTGTTATGAGATTCCGCCAGCGTTACAGATGGTACTATGATCCGTCTGTACTCAAGGTGTAATTAGATACCTGTTATGAGATTCCGTCCAGCGTACATATCGGTACATATTGATCGGTGTTACTCGCGTGTAATGTAGTATACCTGTCATTAAGAGAATTCAGTTCAGCGTTACATAGGTACCCTATTGATCGGTGTACTTCGGTGTAATGTGTATACCTGTTATCGAGATTCCGCCCAGTCGTTACATATGGTACCTATGATCGGTTGTACTCGGTTAAATGTTAGTAATACCTGTTATGAGATTCGTCATGCGTTGACATATAGGTACCTAATGATCGGTGTACTCGAGTGTAATGTAGTATACCTGTTATCGAGATTTCCCGCCAGCGTTTACAATAGGTACCTATTGATCGGTTTAATTGTACTCGGGTAATGTAGTCATAACCTGTACATGAGATTCCGATCAGACGCTACATATGGTACATATTGATCGCGTGTACTCGGTGTAATGTTAGGTATACCTGTTTATGAGATTCCGTAAGCGTTACAATATGGCTACATCATTAGATCGCGTTGTACTCGTGTAATGTTAGTGTTATACCTGTTATGAGATTCCCCGTAAGTAGTATCATATGGCACATATGATCGGTTTCATGTACTCTGCGTGTAAGTAGTTATACCTGTTATGATATTCCGTCAGCATTACATATGGTACATTATAGATCGGTTGTACTCGTGTAATGTAGTATACAATGTTATGAGATCCGTCAGCATTATCATTATGGTAACCTATTGATCGGTGTACTCGGTGTAATGTTAAGAATACCTGTTTGATATTCCGTCCAGCGTTAACAATATGGTACAATACATTCGGTTACTCGGTGTAATGTAGTATACCTGTTAATGAGATTTCCGCCCAGCGTTACATATGGTACATATTTGATCGCCGTGTACTCGGTGTAAATCGTAGTATACCTGTTATGAGATTCCGTTAAGCGTTCCATATGGTACCATAATTGCATCGGTGTACTACGGTGTAATGTAGTATACCTGATTATGAGATTCCGTCAGCGTACAATTGGTACCTATTGATCGGTTTACCCGTGTAATGAGTATACTGTTATGAGATGCCGTCAGCGTTACATAATGGTACATATTGATTCGTGTTACTCGGTGTAAATGTAGTATACCTGTTATGAGATTTCCTAAGCTTACATATGGTACCATTTGAATCGGTGTACTCGGTTAATGTATGTATACCTGTTATGAGATTCCGTAAAGCGTTACATATGGTACCTATGATCCGGTGTTGTACTCGGTGTAATGTAGTAAATATACCTGTTATGAGATTCCCACGCAGCACATATGTACCTATTGATCGGTGTACTCGGTGTAATGTAGTTATACCTGTTATGAGATTTCCGTCAGCGTTACATATAGGTACCATTGATCGGTGTACTCGTGAATGTAGTATACCTGTTATGAGATTCCGTCTAGCGTTACATATGGTACAATTGATCTGGTAGTACTCGCATGTTAATGCAGTATACCTGTTTATGAGATTCCGTCAGTGTTTACATATGGTACCTATGATCGGTCTGTACTCGGTTGTAATGTAGTATACACTGTCATGAAGATTTCCGTCAGCAATTTTACATATGCGTACCTAATTGATCGAGTGTACTCGGAGGTAATGTAGATATACCTTTATGAGGATTCCGTCAGCGTTACAATGGACCTATGATCGGTATGTACCTCGGTTCGTAATGTAGTATAGCCTGTTATGAGATTCCGTCAGCGATTACAATGGTGCATATCGATCGGTGAGTGAAGTACTCGGTGTAATGTTAGTAAATTTAATTCAACAAATTTTTATTGTCGAATAACGAAGAAGGGTCAAACAACAGGCATTGCCTATATTAGTTTTTTTCTCATGTAACAATGTAATGTAATCACGTGTAATTAGTAGATTCCGTCATCCGTGTTACAATGGGTACATATTGATAGGTGAATCCGGTGTAAATGTAGCATACCTGTTATGAGATTCGCGTAGCGTTTCCCATATGGGTAACATAGGATCGGTTTTCGTCCGGTAGCTAATGGTATGTAAACCTGTTATGAGATATCCTGTAGCGTTCCACTATGGTACATTTGATCGGGTGTACTCAGGTGTAATGTAGTTATAAGCCTGTTATGGATATTCGGTCAGGTTACATATGGTACATATTGATCGTGTCTGTACTCGATGTGTAATTAGTGATACTTTATTGAGATTCGGTCAGCATTACAATGGTACTTTGTATATTGATCGGTGTCAGTACCTGTGTAATGTAGTATACCTGATTATGAATAGTTCCGCCGCGTTTACATTACGGGTACATATTGATCGTGTACCTCGGTTAATGTATATAATACCTGTATTGAGATGCACGATCGCGTTACATATGGTTACATATTGATCGCGTGTACTCGGTGTATGTTATAGATTGCCTGTTATGAGATTCCGGGTCGCATTACAGTATGGTACCTATTGATCGGTGTACTCGGTGTAATGTGTTAGCCTGTTATGAGATTCCGCCAAGCGTTACACTATGGTACCGCTATATGATCGGTGTAGGTGTTGTCGGTGTAGTGTAGTTATAGCCTGTTATGAGACTTCCCGCCAGGCCGTTACATATGGTAGCCTATTTTGATCCCCGGTGTACTCGGGTGAATGTAGTAATACTGTTATGCAGATTCCGTCAGCGTTACATATGGTAGCTATTGATCGGTGTACTCGGTGTGAACTGTAGTATACCTGTTATGGAGATTCCGTCAGCGTCTTACATATGTACATATTGATTCGGTGTACTCTTGTGGTAATGTAGTATACCTGTTATGAGATTCCGCCAGCGCTACATATGCGTACCTAATGATCGGTGTACTCGGGTGATAATGTTAGTATACAACTGTTTATGAGATTCCGCCCCAAAAAAGGGCAACATTTTTTTACATATTGGACCTATGATCCGTGCTACTCGGTTTAATGTAGGATATACCTTTATGAGATACCGGCCAGCGTTAACAATGGTACCTAATTTGATCGGTTACTCGGTGTAATGTAGAATACCGTTATGAGATTCCGCCAGCCGTTACATATGGTACCTATTGATCGTTACTCGGTTAATGTAGTTATACCTGTTATGAGATTCACCCAGTAAGCGTTACATATCGTACCTATGATCGAGTGTACTCGGTATTAATGTAGTAACCTATTTTGAGATTCCGTCAGCGTTACATTATTACCTATTGTATCGGTGCTACTCGGTGCTAAGGAGTATACCTGTATGAGATTCCGTCAGCATTACATATGGATACCTATTGATCGGTGTACTCCGGTGTATTGTACGCCATATATACCTGTTATGAGATTCGCCCAGCGTTACATATGGTACCTATTGAATCGGATGTACTCCGGTTGTTGTAATGTAGTATACCTTGTTTATGAGATTCGTCAGCGTTTACCATATGTACATATTGATCGGTTACTCGGTTGTAATGTACAATACCTGTTAATAGATTCCGCCAGCGTTACATATGCCGTAATATTTAATCGGGATGTACTCGGGTATGTAGTATACCTTGTATGAGATTCCGTCAGCTAGTATCCATATGGTACATATTGATCGTGTACTCGGTTGTAATGTAGTATTACCTGTTATGATATTCTGTCCAACAGCATACATATCGGTACATAGTTGATCGGTTGTACTCGGTGTAATGTAAGTTATACCTGTTATAAGAGATTCCCTTCAGCGTTCCATATCGGTACATATTGATCGGTGTACTCGGTGTAATGTAGCTATACCTGTTATTGCAGATTCCGTCAGCGTATACATATGGTACATAATTGATCGGTGTACCGTGGAATGTAGTATAACCATGTTATGAGATTTCCGTCCACAAGCGTTACATATGTACCTATTGAATCGCGTGACTCGGATGTATTAGGTTATACCTGTTATGAGATTTCCGCCAGCGCTTACATATGGACCTCATTTGACGCGTTATTGATCGGTGTACTCGGTGTAATGTAGTATACCTGTTATGAGATTCCGTCAGTGTTACATATGGTACATATTGATCGGTGTACTCGGTGTAATGTAGTATACCTGTTATGAGATTCCGTCAGCGTTAATATGGTACATATTGATCGGTGTACTCGGTGTAATGTAGTATACCTGTTATGAGATTCCGTAAGCGTTACATATGGTACCTATTGATCGGTGTACTCGGTGAAATGTGTCCTGTTTACACCTCCAGCTTGTAGGTGTGTGGTACACACAAACACATGTCACACGTATAAATCATTTAGTATAGTATCAGTATGTTGTTTTCTAGGCGGATTATATATATATTTATAAAATTTCCGTCTCTTTTCTGACATATAACTTCAAAGGCAGCCTGAAATATCTCCTATATTACGAGAACCAGTACTGTACGACTATTATTATCCCACCATCATCAGATGGTTGGCTATTCAAATCGCCCTGCGTCCGTGGTCCGTGGTCCGTCGTCCGTCCGTAAACAATGTTTGTTATCACTATTTCTTAAAAACTACTGCAGGGATTTTGTTCAAACTTCACATGGAGGGTCCCCTTGGTCCATATTTGTGCCATACAGATTTTGTGGCTGGTCGTAAAAACAAGATGGCCGCCAGGCAGCCATCTTTGATTTTGGCAGTTGAAGTTTGTTATCGATATTTCTTGAGAACTACTGAAGGGATTTTGTTCAAACTTCACATGGAGGTTACCCTTGGTCCCTAGTTCTGCCATACAGATTTTGAGGCTGATCGGAAAAACAAGATGGCCGCCAGGCGGCCATCTTGGATTTTGATAGTTAAGGTTTGATATACCTATTTCTCAAAAAGTGCTGAAGGGATCTTTCTCAAATTTAATATGTAGGTTCCCCTAGGGCCCTAGTTGTGCATATTGTATTTTTGGACCAATCAGTGAACAAAATGGCCGCCAGGCCGCCATCTTGGATTTTGATAGTTAAAGTTTGTTATCGCTATTTCTCAGATAGTACTGAAGGGATCTGTCTCAAATTTTATTTGTAGGTTCCCCGAGGGCCCTAGTTGTGCATATTGTGATTTGGAACCGATCGGTCAACAAGATTGCTGCCAGTCAGCCATCTTGGATTTTGATATTCAAAGTTTGTTATCGCTATTTCTCAGAAAGTATTGAATGGATCTTTCTCAGATTTCACATGTAGGTTCCCCTAGGGCCCTAGTTGTGCATATTGTGATTTGGGACCGATTGATCAACAAGATGGCCGCCAAGTAATCATCTTGGATTTAAATAGTTGAGGTTTCTTACCGCTATTTCTCAAAAGGTACTGAAACGATCTGTCTCAAATTTTATATGTAGTATGTTTGAAAAAGTTAAAAAAGTAGAGAAAAGATCCATCTTTCCTTTGTCAGATATATATCATTCTTTGGTGGGCGCAAAGATCCCTCTGGGATCTCTTGTGAATATTTAGGGACCAAGGGAATAGAATTGTATAATTATGATTTGTTAAATATAAATATGATTTGTTAACGTGAGCTTGACGAAAACGAACACATTAGGCTACGTTATAGCAACTATGAGTTCGTGGCAAGCGCTATCGTTATATCTTACTGTGTGAAATTGAAACATATTAGCGTTTTGGGTCATCAGACCCGAAGGGCTACCAAGTTTGTTCAAATGAATGACATTGACCTGATTCAAGGTCACAGGAGTCAAAAAGGCTAAAATATTTAGATTTAGTATTTTAATGAAATATTTAACACTTCTCAAGAACCGAAAGGCCCAGGGTATTCATGTTGGGGCTGCGGTATGCTGAGATGAAGGGCTACCAAGTTTGTTTAAATGCATGACCTTGACCTTCAAACAAGGTCTAAGGGGTCCAAAAGGCCACCAAGTTTTATCAAATTTATTACCTTTACATTCATTCAAGGTCACACGGATTAATAGACTGGGATAAAATCTTTAAATTCGTCTTGTAAATAACTAAGAGGCCTAGAGACTGAATATTGGACTTCAATGTCACAGGGGTCAAATAAGCTAAAATGTTTAACGACTTGTGAATAACTAAGAGCCCTAGATATTGTATTATATTATATTGGGCCCGTGATATGCTGGGGTGGAGGGCCACCAAGTTTGATGAAATGAATGACCTTGACCTTCATTCAAGGTCACAGGGATTAAATAGGCTAAATTCTTTAAATTCCTCTTGTAAATAACAAAGCGGCCTAGAGACTGGATATTAGACTTGTAGCATGGTGGGGATCAAGAACATTCATTCATGGTATAATTCATCAAATATATCAGAACCTGAACTTCTATAAAAATTCTTTTGAATTGCCTTAATTGTTCATCGCTGCCATATTCTTTAAAGTGTTGTATTGTGTCAATAGTCAAATGACCGTTAAGTCCCATGGGCCTCATGTTATTTGCAAGTTTCTGTGTAGTTCAATACTTTCAAGCTTAAAAACAATACTAAAAACAACAAATAGTGTAATCCCATTTTTTTCTGCCTGCTTTAGACAGAAAATCATGTTCCCCTATACGCTATGATATAAAGTCATCGCAGCTTTTGATTTGATACGTTATTGTCCGATTGGAGTAGCATATGCTGCTATTCTGAGCAAAAAAATAGATAAACTATATGTTTAATTGTTAATTTTAAAGTCACCTACCGACATTCGAAACTCTTACAAACAGTCATACTTAGATAAGGATAAATTGGAATAGATTGTTGATGTTATGGAGATATAATACAAAACTCGCAGCATATTCTGAAAGAAAAGAGTATACTCTACTTAATTCAGTAAAGATAATCTATTTAAAGTTCATTTTGGGACTCTTTTAGCCAATCAGAAACAACGTTATAAACGGCGACGCCATTTTCTACTGAATGGGCTGATACAGAAATTTTTAAGCCAATACAACTTTGTGTTGCAAGCAAAATCGGAATAGTAAAGGATGTTGGTTCATTTCTTGTTACTTTTGTTATTTATTAGGTTTAAAAAGAAATTAGGAAAAACGAATCAGAGTGGATTTGAATTGCCACATTTTATCAGTGATGTGATTAGCCTATTAGATCAGTATTTCTACTACATTATCTTAACACCGCTTCGAGCACTTATCTATACTTATCTTATATATGCAAATGTGTTTAGGTTTGTTCATAATTGAATAACCAAGATCCATATTTATAGCTTCGTTGATTTAAATGAAAGAAACTTAGTTGGCACTCCGTGTATGTAAGTAAAGGATATCATGAACGTTTTTTTTTGCTGAATTTGGAAGTAGCGTCGCGAGAATTTCACAATGATGTTCTAAGATATTCGGATGATAATTACAATAAAATAAACATTATTTATGATGTATAAATGACATGTTAAACCCTTAAGTTTGGATAACCTCTGTTTTGCTAATTTGTTGTAGATAGAGTCTCAAACAATATTTTTACAAAATGAGACATCACATCTTTATTAGATAAAAGAAAACAGCTACATATCCTTCTTTATTTTGTTCAGGTAATGGTTTGGGCATGCGTGTTGTTGGAGGCCAGTGTCGCTATGGTACCCGCCTTGGTGCCTTCGTGACTTATGTTGACACTGACGGGCCAGCTGACTCCTACGGTATACAGGAAGGTAGGACGTTATATCCAAACAAGATGGAAACAAGTAGAGCATTCCGCAAGCTTTTTATCCAATAACATGCTTTTCATCCAATTCCATGATTTTTATCCAATTACATATTTTTTATCCAATTACAGGTGCCCAAAGGAAACGCCATTTTAAAAATTAAACCGTAGAAAAAGGAACTAGTAATCAGTTTAAGCAATTCCGAACTTCACTTATTGAACAAAATTGAAAGTAAGATATACTATGACATATAACGAGAATTTGTCTGAGAAATGATATTTAAATATATGTATAGAAAGATATTTTCATTTAAGAAAAAGTCTCATTTATTCTTATGACTGGATGTTATTTTTGCTAAGTGATAAATTTGCTTGTTTTTTTTATTTTTGCAACTATTTGATTTTGTTTTTCTATCGCAATGTCTTTTTTGTTTTTTTCGTTGCTAGGTAACTTGGTAATCTTGTAAGATCATTCCCGCTGCTATAAGATTATGGATTAAATTTCTGTTTGCTAGGTGACCAGGTACTGATGTGGAACGGCAAGTCCCTGGTGGACACGACCTTCGAGGAGACGAAGAGGATAGTGAATCAGACTTCAGAAATCGTTCAGCTGGTGGTCGTTCACCATGAGGAAAAGTAAAACTCTCTTTATAATACCAATATCCTAGTTACTGAGAAAAGTAAAAAAAACATTAATATAACCAATATCCTAATTACCGAGAGAAGTAAAACACCATTAATATTACCAATATCCTAATTAATAAGAAAAAACCCAACTTTAATATTACCAATATCCTAATTACTGAGAAAAGTAAAACACCATTAATATTACCAATATCCTAATTACTGAGAAAAGTGAAACACCGTTAATATTACGAATATCCTAATTACTGAGAAAAGTAAAACACCATTAATATTACCAATATCCTAATTACGGAGAAAAGTAAAACACCATTAATATTACCAATGTACTTATTACTGAGAGAAGTAAAACTATATTTATAATACCAATATCCTTAGTACGGAGAAAAGTAAAACACCGTTAATATTATCAATATCTCATTTGCGTAGGGTCCAAAATACGAAGAAAATAAAACACCATAATCTTACAATATCCTATTTACGTAGGATCATAAATAACTTTTTAATTAAGCGTGACTCAGAATTTTTAGCGCAAATTCAATATTGGTATGTTTACATTTATACTAGCTTCAATGTAATATAATGAATATCACCCATTTCATTTTGCCATCCTTAATGGTCCTCATCTCTTTATTCGTGCCATCACTATGGCCATATGTACTCGATAATGAGGTATGGCTGACTTCACTTACTGACGGAGAGATTAATTATTTACAAGAGGCAAATTAATGTAATCGTTACACATGTACAAAATATTAATTGTGACTTTATTGCAAACAATTCACGATCTGGAAATCATGATATGACCTTGCACAATAATTTTTTAAAGGACTGCCATTCCGAGAAACGGCTATTAATTTTCAAATGGGATTGTAAAACGAGATTGATAATTTTGTGATTTTATCCGGTACCAGCTTCAGTCGAGTGTCATATGATCCATGTTACAAAGCCACTTCGTGGATTAATTAAATACTTCTGTTCTTCCGTAATTTAAGATCTGTGGTGATGTTGAAATCAATTTGTCAATCCAAAATTCAGCAATGTGTAGTCGAAGTATGTGAAGCCTAATTTCTCAGTTGAACTATTGAATCATTTAACTGCTGAAAGTATTGAGAATATGCTACTTCCTGTTCATGATAAAGCTTGTTATACTGAAAGTTATGTAAATGGAACACACCGTCATTTTTAATGACCCGAACTGTGTACTTTTTCTGTATGT
The DNA here is from genome assembly GCA_004382745.1 of Argopecten irradians irradians. Classification (NCBI taxonomy): domain Eukaryota; kingdom Metazoa; phylum Mollusca; class Bivalvia; order Pectinida; family Pectinidae; genus Argopecten; species Argopecten irradians. The sequence continues at coordinate 727,158 of SAYR01046716.1, read as the reverse complement.
AATGATGCAAGTGTCACACAAAATGTGTGTCAGCTATTCCATACCTAATCTAATTTTGTTTTAATTGATACTTTCAAATCATAGAATTGATAATCAGGTCCAAATAGATGTTGTGTCTATTTTCAAATCATGCTTAGAAAAATGAAGGAAATGTTTTTCATCCTGATTTTCCAGTCTTTGAAGTCATTTCTCCCACTTTCGCTACATGATTAGCATGACCATTCGACCATTCACGCATGAAATCGGTTAGTTATCTATTTCTTCGACTAAATTCACCAGTTACTGGCTTGACCTATTATGCGTGTGAATGAATTTGATCATCATCGACAATAAGACAACTCAATTCCTAGATCCTACATGTAGTGTTTGGATGTTCAAGGTCCGAACTCTGTCTGCCACATTTCCCTCTCTCTAGCGATATAAAAGGTGCCAAACTGACGTACCCAATGTGATGCTATATATCTAGTGTATCTTCCAAAAAAGGAAGGGTAAGCGTAGTAGAGGAAATGGAGATTATTATTAATCTGCGATAAGAGAGCTGGATTGGTGGAGTATAAAGTGTTAGAATTCAGATCTTGATTTTCCAATACCCCCTCTCCTGCTTTATAAGATTGTCCTCCAATGCCTGCGGAGTACTACTGGTTTATAGCACGCATCACAACCTCGCTAAGTCACGACATCGACACAATTGCACAGATTCCGTGTAATGTTATGTAGAATTTATTATGTCGCTGCCTTTTTAGAATTTAGAGATATTGTTTTGGGGATATTGTTATACTAACGTCGAGGTGTGGAAGAAACTTTCGTACGTGGATATCTAGGTGAGCCTACCATAGAATATTACTATTCTACATATAAAAAGTATAATCTGCTGCTTTTTTTTATTTCTACAAACAAACTAAAGTGATTTACTGTCAGAACCTGCCATAAACAAAACCAGCTGATTATCTAGGTTAACAAGATAACCGGCTCATTGATCAGGGAATGAAATGATTATGAAGCCGTTATCTGCCTAATGGGTTGATTTAATGATTTTATAACAGACTTCTAGAAACAGCCATTAATGTGGTGTAAGCCTGTGTTTTCTTTCCGGCTTAGTATATCCACAAAGCTGGCGGATTGTGTGACGAATTTGGCCTGTTATTGTTGTTTTAAGCTGATATCATCATATGACTCGGTTATCGATCTGTCACCCGCCTACCGCTGTCACTGTCTTGGTACTTCATTTCTTGTGTTTTTATAGTAAATGATGTTCAACAATACATGCTGTGTATTGCAGTAGAATTGATAACAATTAGTTAGTATCCTTTCGGCGGTATTCCATAATAGAAGTAGGCGTAGCTGTCGATGGCACCCATACCCTATAGCTAGGAGAGATTCTGTAACAGGAGACGGAGCCAATCCTATTTCCATCGCATATACTTGTTTACAGGAATGTATCCACGTGCAGTAACGCCACTGCAGTTAAAATATAAATTTTATAACAAGACGGTGTTCCAAACTTAGAATTGATGAAGTAAGGCTTAAAATAAAAATCGTTCTAACTTACAATGAGACTAAAAATGAAAAACCAACAACTGAACAACGTGTTCCTCGAGAGTTAGTGGCCTGTTCGTGTCTACTCGTGCTTTTCTTTGTACGTCCTATCAACAGCTAGGGTCATTTATAGTAATGCCTATTGTAGGAAATGTAGGGAAGCCGGAGTACCAGGGAAAAACGACCGCCCTATGGTCAGTCCCTGACAACTAATCCATGTGGGATTTGAATTCGAAACCCAGAGGTGGAAATATGTCGGAACAAATTTACCACTATGTCTCAGCAATCAATACGAGGTTTGACATGTCTGTTATAATTGCTGTATCGTTTATTCTTTTACAGTTACGGTATGGTTGACGTTACGGAGACAGCAGACGACACCGAGCAGGGTGAGTTTTTTTAATGTTTTTAATTATAACCTTATCTCCAATGACGCTTCTTTATTTCGAATGGTCTTCAGAGTCTATCACATTAACCTAAACGTTCCTTTCGAAGTTCTGTTTTTGTTTATTTTTTGTGCTAACATTAAGATACCGGCGACATTTTTAGATTGTTTTCAAGGTTGGATATATTTTTATCCATTCATTTTTATTTCTCTTTAATTTAGATCTGTATGATACGGTAGCCTGTATGATACAGAAGAATTAAAAGGCACTTACTACATTTATGACTGTTCATGTTTGCGGTCTATACAATTACCGCACTTACTACGTTGTATTTTATTTTAACCTTATCTAGACGGTAACCATTCCTGCGCGCAGCCTATACTATTACCGCCGTCCGTGCTGGCACTCAATAAACCAAAAAGACGAATGCTTCCTAAGACACCGGTACGTAATAATGCGTCACTGACGAGAATCTATAGAGACTCAATTTGAACTGAGTCGTAGTCATATATCAGTTTGATATTTGAGAATCACCAGTTATTACATTAAGAATGTATTCATCTGAGAAGTCAAAATTTTCTTGTTTTTTTTAAAGTATACAAGTTATGATTAATAAGACTCGTATTTTTTTTCTCAGAATAACTACATACATATATATATATATATGTGTGTGTGTGTGTGTGTGTTATCCCTGCCCCTTAATTTTGAGCTACAAAATGACCATTTTCAGCCATTTTGTCACATTTAACCCTGTATAGAAAAAGTTCTTGTATTAAACACTTTTTAAATATTTTGTATATCTAAATCAGGCAGAAATTGGGGTCCGTGTGCTTACTTTTATGCCCCATTTAGATTTTATAAGTTTTTGATATCTCAGACTAAAAAATTAAAAATAGTCAAATTATCATTAAATGTTTAAAGTGACAAAAGTGTATCATTCCAAATATTATTGCTCAAAATTTCAATTATCAAGACCCTAGTAAAAAATAAGCATGATACAGCTAAAACTGCTGGCGAAGTGATAATTAAAGTAAAACAATTTAAGTGAAAATGGTAGAACTTTGGCTCTATTCAAAGCGAGAAAAGACACATTTTCAAAATGGCCGTCAAATGGCAACTTCCTACATATATTAATAAATTGTATATGAAAATATCATAACTTCTTTGATCTATGTGGAAACAAAACTTCAACGGGACTTAAACGTCAGTGGAATACATCCTTTAATTCATTTATTTAAAATTTGACATAAAACGGATACTGATTTGATACTCATCCTACGTTATCATAAATGTATACAAGTATGGTAGATATGAATCCATGATAACATATCTATCTGTCATGCACAAAGTCCGTAATATACTGAACCTCTTTGTTTTGTCTTCAAATGAAGTCTTAAAATTTTTAATCTTGGTTTTTGTAAGACAAAATTCATGAAATTAAATTATCACTATAGAATAAATGAATGTGTCCCTACTTTCATAATTCATAGTTTGCTTTTTATTTTTCAGATTGAGATGAAGAAGGACGAACGTTTAGTGAGTGGGAAGCTACAGATGAGCGTAGCCTACTCCGACTCCGAGGAGTGTCTGTCTGTCACCCTGGTGCTGGCTGACGACCTACGACATCCTGGACACACGGAGGAGGCCATCATAAATCCAATCGCGCTGGTTCACCTACTGCCAGGCAGAGGGTAAATCTCCTTGAATACCAAACAACTATCCTAGAGAAGATTATAAACTGTTGGTTCCAAAATGTGAAACAACTGTCGTACAGAAAATTCTCAAATTTAGAATGCTGAATAACTGCGGTATAGAGGATTTTAAAATCTGAACGACTCTTGCAAGGAAATTCAAAAATGTAAAACAACTGTCATAAAGAAAAAGACGTATATAAGATTCTAAAATGCTGATCAACTGCCGTAGAACAGATTTATTAAATATTACTTTGTGCATCATCTTGTTTAATCTGTCGCTAAATGTTTGGATAATGTTTAATTGTTTTCTGTCCTTGTCTTCACCTTTTGTGTACTTATTTAACTTATGTTTAATCTGTCTTTGAATTGTTTGATGATACTGTTTATAATTCTATGTGTTTTAAAGTGAACTTTGTGTGTTGGTGGGGAAGTGAAAAATCCTCTTTGAGATATTTTTAACTTTGTGGCCCTGTTCTATCGAACCCTTACCTTAATATCAATATTGAGATGTTCTAGATTATGTTATGTTTCATACCCTTTTAACATAATTCTATAAAACTGAATTATGTGTCAATTTGTTTGCATAGTGTCAATTTGTTTGCATAATATTTGTTTTATTACTTTGATATGAGTTTTATATAATTTTTATAATAAATATGTCACCTTATGGTGGCCATTTTCAATTCATTTAACTCTTTGTTTTCTGTATGTGGAGAGTGCATAAAATTCTATTCTGTAATTCCAGCTTCTATCCACCTTATGAGACTATACCGCAGTTCAATACGTCATCGCCTCGGTGGAACGAGACGTTTAACATACTGGAAATCAGCCCTAATGAGGTATGTTCAATGTTTATATAATCTCTAGATGCAATTTATTTTCGTAAATTTTGCGAATAAAGGAAATTCGGGAATGTTCCTCTCCGCAAAATAATATCTTATTCAATATATTGTATTGTTTTTCCATTAATATTTAAATCCACGATCTTTGCGCATTTGTTTTGAGAAGAAAATCCCGAAAATATATAGCCGTGAAAGACAGGTGATCTATATTAATATCCGTGAAAGACAGGTGATTCATATTAATTGTACTTTGCATTTTGTTGCTTTTAAATAGTTTGAAAAGTCGATCGAAATCTTCTAAGTTTTATCAGTGTATGTGTTTGTAGATCCCAACTAGTCCATATTAAAATTAGATAGTTGTTATCGCTACTATCTTAATATCATCACTAGTCTTTCACCTATAAGTTATGAGGATAAAAATAAAACGATGTATTATCAAGATATGTAAATTTGTAGTATACCATGTATTGTTTAATTTATTTATTCCTTGATTGTTATAATCCGTTGTCTAATCTATTTCAACAGATAAACGACAAGTCTATAGAGATTACTCTATGGGACCAGAAGCAGTCAACAGACATGTTCCTAGGAGAAGTACTTCTAGACCTAGTTGATGCCAACATAAAGGACGAGATCGTCACCTACGACCTACAAGACCACGACGACAACAGCTCGCCCCTCCCCCGGAGGAGGAGGAAGGAGTCGGGCTCCGACGCCACAACAACCAGTCAAATAAGTCCGATGACAACAACAATAGACACGTCAAGTAACTGGTCAACTAGTCCTAGCCGTTTGTCCATCCAAAATTTAAATACTGAGGGAGGCAGACAGACGAAAGAAGAGCGGAATTCCTGGTCTTCCCCCTTACGTAACCGACATTCTCGTAAGTGTGTGTTTTAAATATAATTTACTATATCTATATCAATCAGTCACTGAATAGGCTGGTCAGTTTCGCTGATCAAAAGTTTCGTGAATTTTACTACAAACCAGAAAATTCAATTTCAACAAATAAAAGACTCGTGATTCGGTACACAAGATAAGTGTACATATGATTTATCAATTAGTCACTATTTTGCTGATGAAGTTTGCACGATCACGCCAGTGTCCCGTGAAATGTTAAACGACACTTTGAAAATGTCTGCAACTCTTTATTAATGGATTTCTTATTTCTATTGCACAAGCATGTTGCATAGGGAAAAAACAACAATAAAAAAACTAAAAATACGCTTGAGCTCAATTAGATTTATACTATATACTATACCTCATAAAACGCAACATCTGCAAACGATTCCCTGGCGATTTACTTGAAGGATCAAAAGGAGGAAATCGCGATTGTGCCTCCTCACGAAATTAACAATCATATTATATACAATCATGACCCTCTGTGGACAGACACTCTCCTTGAGAAGAGTTATTTTCCAGGGAGACAATTCTAGAAGTATCCAGACACAAAGGGACATACTTAATTTTTAATAAGAAAAAAAACTCAAATTAATTCATTTTGTTATTTGTCTGGTTAAAGAACTCATGAATATGTTTCCCAAAAACGTTGCTAAATTCGTCGGACTGTAAAAAATAAGCAACAGTTGCATTTGTTGGTTCACGTTTAGACGACGTTCACCTCCGGTCGCGCAGGGCTTCCCATGGTGCCCTTGGGTTATTTCCCTCGCCTCCCAAATGTCATGTGATCAAGTTAATCCAATCAGAACATTCTAAATGAAAGTGGGGTATAATACATGTAATATATTTCATGTGCATGACATTATATGTATATCATTTTATTACCTTGGGAGTATGTTTCTGGTGAAAGGATTTGGTATTGGTGACGGATTAATAACGTGATATTCCATACACAATGTAGATAAATATTCTTTCGAAATAATTTCAGATATTTCATTTTTGTCAAGTTATATCATTTGACTGTTTTAAAAAAAGTCACAAACGAACGACTCAAAATTATCACGGCAATATATTCCTTAGTACACCTACCGAGATATATTGCAAAATGGCCGCTGTAAATGTTTTTGTTATGGTCTTAATTTTATGGTTACAGTCAATGGAAAGAAAATGAAATAATAAAAAAGTAAGAGGTTTCAGCTTGTAACGTTTGCAACACTGGTTAAATCCGTTTGATTAAAAAAAAATCAGGAATGTTTTAAAAAGTGTTTATAGTAAGGTAATCGGGGTGACCTTTCTTTTGCGAACTGTCAAGCTACTTTATATATTCAAGTCTGAGTGTTTTATTTGATTTATCTATTCACCTACTAACGCGTTATTTCGTTACTGTGACAAATACATAACAAGACATAATCCAGCCCACTCATTGAAAGGACCAGTGAGCTAAGTAAAGAAATGACACGAGGTTTAGGAAAAAGGGGGCTGATATTATCGGTGTTACTGTTTGCTGTTTCAGTACCCCGTAGTGGAAGCTTCAGCTCAAAGATAAAACAGAAACTGGTGGTGGCAGTGTCGAGAATGTCGTCTACGTTTGCTAGCAGCGAACGACGGTTAAGTTTGCGTATGTAACATATCGATCTTTAGTAAGGTTTATCATAATGACAGATAGACAGATTTATTTAGAGAGTACAGCAGGTATCAGTGGGAACGTGTTCTTTGTTTGCTTCTGTAATTCAAACTTGCTTGTAACGAGCATTTTTGTTGGATTAAACATTTGTCATTATCTCTTAAATTAACAAATGAAATTCCATTTTGTAACGTCACCTGTGATAGGCTGGTGCTACAGCCTAATGATTTCTAAATCCTTTTAAAAGGAAATGGGCCAAATGGGCCATCACACGGAAACCAGAGTGTTACTCCAATCATAACTCTCACAAATAATACATCTTAAACCAACATGTATAACGTCCAGAGAGCGATATGTCAAAATTGGAAAAAAATGAATTTTCTGCGTTCAAAAGTTCAAAGGGTGAATGGTACATTTATATTTTTGGTGAATGTTTTTTTTTTAATCTCACTCTTATTTTTTGAATGTCTAATTATTTACGAAAGTAATATCTCACTTTGCATTTATTGGATTGACGTTCTTACCAAACAACTTTATTTTTCATTTTGGTTTTGTGGTTAAAATAGCAAGACCTTATCTAGAACACGCCTGTTGAAGAGTGTTTTGGGAGAACGACCAGCTTCGGCTATAAAACAAACTCCCAGCGCCATGTTACTCTTAATAAATCTATCGGGATATCATACTAATGTTTGTAACTAACAACTTCCTTAAAACTTCGCCGGTCGCAGACAGTTCTCATGTGCCACATATTTATCACTTCAAACAATTTATATCGTTTAAACATCGATTCGTTAGGATCCAGTGTTATCTGAAATGCTTACGTCCACATTACGTTAGATTACTATATTTAAAAAAAAAAAAAAAAACCCGAAATTTTAAACGAAAGGTTGTTGGTTGCATCGACGGACAAGATATATGTACTTTTGTTGTCTTGTGTATAGAAACAATGTGGGATCTATTTGAATGTTCGTAGTAATGTTTTTGTATAAAGTGTGTGTCCTTTGTTTTACAGAGGAAGATAAGATAACTCCTAATCTGAGTCACAGTGCAGAAGCCATGTTGGGGTATATAGTGCCACCCATAGCTTTGTCGCCCAGACACTCGACTGACCAGTGCAAACGTACGGAGTATTCTTACTACTTCTTGCAAAGTACAAATACTGTATCTCCAGTCAGAATGACGATATAAAATATTTAAAATCTAAATACCACAAAGCGATGTTGAATAAGTCAAACGAATGCATTATTTTCACTCAGTTTGGAAAATGCTTTTGTTGAAATCCAGCGCTTGTATATAAATTCAACTGGGGAAGAAGGGGAGAGGGCACCCGTCTGTCCAACTAGAGTTTGGTAGCTATTTGGTGGCTTCTTTTTCTAAATCTATTCTTTTTTCATCGAGAAAAATATGTATACAGAATTGAGATATCCTGGAAACTTTGTGTTCCGTGTTTATATTGTCACGACTTATTAGTTAGAAAAGTCATTGTTATCGGGGTTAATGGGTACAGGCCAATGTCATCACTGCTATCCTTAAAAAATACTACCAGCATTCTGTTTGTTATAATCAAGGATTAAATCAATGAATCAGCTGAAGAATCTCTGTGATATATCTTTCCGCCCTATCGTATTTGATAAATTGCGGAATATTACGATTAAAAATTTGTTTGGATGTATTATTTCATTAATGTAAGCCTGTTAATTTTTTTCATATGTATGATTGATAAACTATATATATATATGATTTATTTTTAATTCTTAGGACAAATGTTAGAATTAGGCAACGCAGCGCGATCAAACACGTGTAGTGAAACAGGGGCGAGTATTTACGAGGACAACTCGGATTTGGATGACATGGGTAAAAGGTGAGGAACAAATATTGCAATTACCATTACATCGTCTACGGGATTGGTTCTTATGTAATACAGATTGGTCATAATAACATAAGATGTTGAAATATGTTCTTTAAACTAAAAACACAACAGAATTTCTTATAACTTGACTTGTCTTCATTAGTGTTTTGAAACTTTTCATACAGATGAGTGTTTCATTTTATTTTCAGAAGGCGATGTATGAAAACGAATTATTTTTTAGTGATAAATTCCTAATACTATACCCTACAAATGGCCGTACCACTGTCTCAGTAGAAGACAACGCTTCAGACAGCGTCGACAAGTATGAGTCTGTAGATTATCTGATACCATTGTTAAATCTGTTTTCAGGTTCGGATCTTCTTCCCCAGATGGCGATGATGTAGCCTCAATGCTGGGCCCAGCTCAAGTACCACCTAAACCTGCTTCAGGTATTAAATCCAAGCACAACTCCATAATAAGTCTTTTCAATGCTTTACAGTTGACATCTTTGGATGTGGATGTCTACTATCATACTGGTGGCGGTGTGCCAGTTTCGTACGGTGCATATATAATGAGTTTATTCCACCTATAACTGTTCACGACTATTCGCGTATTGCTGTGATTGCGCATGGAGATATTTTATGTAAATGAAATAAGCATAACCAGAAATGCAAACGTTCTATCACCAAAATCAGACATAAAACATTAATGCTCAGACCGAGATTTTCTGTAAACTGTATTTGGTTTGTTAGTGTGTTTTTAGTAATCGGCATGCGTTAGAGTCTCAACAGCACATACCTGCCCGGTAACGTTTTCACCAGCTGTTGCAGTTTTTGTTCCAGAACGAGGCATCAAGTGTTTAATATCTAATGAACTATTTGATTTACAGAACAATCAGTGTGTGGTGATATTCGTCTGGGCCTGACGGTGACCCAGGGTAAACTAGAGATCGACATTATCTGTGTGACGGGGCTCCTGAGGGAGAGTGAAAACGCACCTCCAGGTTAGATACACAATATAACGTCTCCTGGAGAGAGAATAAGGCATGCTAACATTCATGTGATATTGAACCGTAATTTGATATACAAGTTCAATTTACTTTTTTTACAACATAATTCATGCATGTTTATTGATATTTTTACTTAAAGAATCGTGTTTTGTAACCACTTATTATATCAAGGTTTCATATTAGATATGGCAGTATTGTATTTCCTGGATTGATACACTAATGCTGATAAGATTTTAGTGAGACAAAATGTTAAATGTCTCACGAACGACTAATACATTGCCACGAAAATGAAGCAGCTTATATCCAGTCATTAAATTCTTCCTGGTGTTACCCAATTCCGTATACACGTTCAACATCGAATCGTAATAGTCTTACACTGCTGCATATGAATAACGTTCTATCTTTACTTTCAGATACGTATGTGAAGACGTACTTAGTGGAAGGTTCAAAGGTCATTCAGAAAAAGAAAACATCGATCAGTAAAGCTTCATACGAGCCTTCTTTTAATCGTAAAATCAAGTATTCTGCCTGCAACATCCACGGCAGACATATCAAGGTAATGTTTACACAAAACTTTTATTTATCATTACCGAGAGGGACTGAATTTCAGTATTTTGCAATTAAGTTAATTTAAATTTTCGCGCGAACTTTAAATTCTCATGAAGAGACTGACACAGACAGTTATACAATGCGCGATAAGTGGAAATTGCGAAAGTATCTCTTGGCAAAATTGAGTACTATACAACACTACTATACCGCTCTACCTAAGGCCATTATGTTCTGATTGGGGAAAATACCAAAGTTTGTCTACCGATATAGTTTATAACTTAATGGACATGATGGGACTTCAACATCAACAGTTGTTCTTAACATTATTATTCTTGTTTGGAGACTTTTCATTTCTGCAAAGTAACTTGAACATACTAAAATGTTGTTTATCTGTCACTTTTTTAAATTTTAATGCAACCGTTCCCTGGTCTATACAAATGTTTACTTTTTAAATTGCACGTAGTTTGCATATAGTGCACTATCCAAGTGTCTTTTATCGACATGACTAAATGTAGAATTTGTATGTGAAAGTGGTACTGTTCCGTAATTAACGTTCGACCTTACTAGAAGTTGTTTTTCTATATATGAAGAATGATGAACAACTGCAGAAGTATTCATCGCTACCGTTAATACAGAATTTTATTGATGCAGACGTAGATTTTATACTACACTGACATTTGTTATGTTAACATGAACAGTATTATGTCCTCGATTCCTTTTTTCCAAACTAAATGTTTACTCCATTAATTTGTGTTTATATGTTCGACAAATACATTATTGCTCATCTCTCGTAAACATCTGGTAATTTGTTTTCATTGGCCATTACGCGTTAACCAATTCATTGTAAATGCTTTCTTTACTGGCCCTAGAAAATTCCGCTGTGGGGTTTTTTTAGTGATCACGCCTTTTAAACATGTTTTGTACTTTCTTCACTATTAAATAAATTAGTTTTCCTCCCTCGGTTTCTGAAAGTCAATTGCCGCATGATATGGTGGCATAATACCCTTGAAAACAAATGGGCGCACATCTACGAGATTATAAGATATCTTTGTTGTGTTTAATAGGTGAAGATCTGGGCCAGACAAGGTGCTTTTGACAAGAAGTTGTGTCTGGGTGAGACCGTTATTAAATTAGACGGCATCGACCTTGGTCAGCATTCACACACGCTCAGTTGGTACAAGTTATTTCCGCAGGGTGCTACTGACTTTAGTTCTAACGAATCTCTCAGCTTCTGATCGAAAACAAGTCTTTAATTTACATTTATATTTTTAATTGCCTGGAACTTGTACATGTAGTGATGGTGATTGTACGATGTATTGATGTGTCTACAGTACGACGAAAGTATTTTTCTATTTTTCAGCAGTATTTAATGTTATTGAGCATCCTCGATACTCCAAAGGTTACTACCACTGTCGTAATATCGACTCCCGCATTGTGTCGTAGTAATAGGAAAGATATGTGAAAGACAACAGATGAGATAGATAACTTGTTCGTTTGTTGTTAATCAAAGGAAATCAGTTGACCAAACAATGGTACAGTGTTGTCGTTTTGGGCGACGCTTTCTGTACTCTTCAAAATATGTCTCTTTCTCATGAGCTGCCTTCAGCTTTACTATGAAATAGGTCAGGAGTGGATATAACGACAGTGATAGTAACCTCTGGAGTGTCGAGAAGAGCTACTGAGGTGCAGGGAACCTTGGAGTGAAGATTGCTTTAAAATTCAAATTGTATATTTTGTACTTCACATATATGTCTTTAACTAACTCTTAAAGGTTTTATTTTTTTCTATAAACTTGTTATATTATGATATGTATACACGAATCAAATCAAAGTGCTCAAATTTGATCAATGTACGTGATAGACTTATTTTCATCCACAATCGAAGGTCAAATTGCCTCTAAGCTCCTTATTGAATTTAAGTCGTCTTTATCAAGGTTACTAACATATTCTTTTCTTCAACTCGAAGACTTTCTATTATATTTTGAGAGTGAAATAGTCATATAAACATTCGTTTTGGTTAATAGATGCCTTGTTGAATACAGAGTATTCTATATATATATTGTTCAACTCATTCAATACTGAAGCTCCCTTCTATAATCAATATTGGAACTTATTTGATACATATTTTCGCCTTCCAACCTATACCTACTTAGTACATGTAAACGTTCTTATTTTGGTTCAATCAAATATGTTAGCGCAATCATGGATTCCTGAAATAAATAATTACCCCGTCAGACTTGAAAAATATCAAAGCAATAGGCTCAATCAAATTTTAGCGAAAACATCCCAGCGCGAAATGCTGTGAAATATTATAAACGCTAAAATATGTACGTTTACAGTACATGTATATTTCTAGCTGTTTTGTCGTGTTCCGTCTTTTATTTTTTTTCCTTGTACAATTATTTAATTCTTTCACTCCTGAAGACAAAAGTTGAACTCTTCGAAGTTGGAACAGTCCATTTTGAAGATTTAGTAAGAATAAGCTTTATAAAGGCATCATAGTGTGCACGCCCTTTTTCTTCTTATACTGTAAAGGTCCTGGGATCGCTGAGAAAGGATACGAACAAATAGATATTATTGAACGTAACACTATTGCGTTCACGCGCAATATTTTTTGTGTATAGTAAATATTACTGGTGATCGCATTAACTTTTTTATTAACATCCAATACTATTGCCTTCGCACGCAATCATTATTCGTTCACACGCAATAGTATAGTATTCACATATAATGTTATTGCGTATGAACGTTTATTGCGTTCACACGCAATAGTATTGTGTTCACATGTAATATTATTGCGTGTGAACAACGTTTATTGCGTTCACACGCAATAGTATTGTGTTCACATGTAATGTTATTGCGTTTGAACAACGTTTATTGCGTTCACACGCGATAGTATTGTGTTCACAAGTAATGTTATTGCGTGTGAACAACGTTTATTGCGTTCACACGCGATAGTATTGTGTTCACATGTAATGTTATTGCGTGTGAACAACGTTTATTGCGTTCACACGCGATAGTTATGTGTTCACATGTAATGTTATTGCGTGTGAACAACGTTTATTGCGTTCACACGCGATAGTATTGTGTTCACATGTAATGTTATTGCGCGTGAACGGTTATTGCGTTGACACACAATAACGTTATCATTTTTTCCATGTCCTTTTCCAGCCACCGTACGATTCGAACCTACTTAATGAATTGATTTAAGCATTCAGAATTTTTTGAAAAGTGTTAAATGTTGGTGTTTTTATCTGGATTACTAACCGATAAACATAACGTTGTATCTGCCTGATAGTTTATATATCTGCGACGGACATGTTTTACTATGTACAGTACTGTACACATAATGTATTTCATACCTTTGTTTGTTAACATGTTATTTTGATTAAGTTTAATTAAATATTTTGATGTAATAAAATATGTAAACATAAATGAATGGACCTCCATGTCTTCATTTTTTTTAAATCATTCAAATTGACATATCAAACTTTGTGACTGAAAGCAAAACTAATTTCAGAAATCACGATAGCTTACATACCTGTGTGTAATCGTATCAGATATCCTTTCAGACACAAAATAATTCCCCAAAACAAAGTACCAAAGGATCTGAGAAATTGTATGTAATGGTATAAATGCGCCATTTTGGTCAGACAAGAAGTTTGTTTTGTATTCATTCTGTATGTCAAAATCTTTCAGTGTTTTGAAAGGTGTGTCAAGGATAGCTATGATAATCCCCACAAAAAGTGAATAAAAGCGAATATCACGATTTAGCTGGGCAGGTTGATACAATTCACTTATTTATCAATACTTCCCAAATGTTATGTCCAGTGACAAATACGGTGAAATTTAGAGATATTATCCCGGCGAAAAATAGCCAGCTATTCACAGAAAATATACTTTTTCACCTTAGTAAGTGTTTCTTTTAAAACAGAAAAAAAAGATAAGTTTGCTTGTTTTAACCCTTTTGACAAATGTCAAATACAATGAATCATTATTGCTTTACATTGACACATTTGAACAATTGTGGACTAGAATGCATTGATGAATCGTTGTATACTATAAGACTCTTTCATATGTGAATATGAAGGATAGGGATATTCTATCCGAGGGTCACAAAATGTGGTAAAACCCGAGGCTTGAAAGAGTATTTTTCTTTCATACCTCGACGTTTTATTGCAATTTTAAAACTACAATATCCCGCCATTTTGAAATAAATTCGAAGAAATCCACGACTGAAAGTCATTTTTCCATAAATGAAAAATTGTGTGATATTTTCAACACAATCCGTTCTTTGCATCTTTTATAGTAAAACCAGTAAAGTTTGTAAAAAAAAAATGTTTAAATTTTACCGAGGAAATAAAAATTTGGTAGACGCCTTGACGTCACGTGGCTTTAATTTGTATGGGTAGCCTCAGGCGATATGAGTGTATTGCACTAGACCAGCCAGTATTACACCCGTAGGTATGAAAGAAATAACATTACTGAGTAGGTGAGAAGATGATAAATGAAGGTCAATAATCAACTACTGCAAACCAGCTTATTTTCACTTTATTTTTTTTTTATTCCTTATGACTTTTTTTGGCCATAATATACGTTCGCAGATTTCGACTCATATGGTTCAACTTTCGATTTTCCGCGATTTTCAATAAGTTAAAAAAATCGTTCGCGAAAACGAATGGATAAACAGTGTATTATGTTTAGCTGATTCACACTTTGAATGACGACTAAATGTAAGTACAATCAAATACAGTCAATCTCAACTGCTTCTTACATCGTAAGTCAAGTAGTGAAGAAACTTACGATGACCATATTAGTTTTGGTACACACAGTTAGGCCTCTTATAAACATTCTGCATTAGACGGGGGAATTACATGCAATCAAACGCCTATAAAACCTTTAAAGTGAGTTTGATAAAATAAAAAAACAAATCTAAAAGAGCACAACCGAAATATTCTCATAATTGTGCACCATAATCAAATCTCAGGAGAACCAAGGTGCACGTCTACCAGGATCCCATATATATAGCAATACCAAAGTTAATTAAATTCTACAAAATATGTCTGAATCCGCTATACGCGAAAGGAGATTTATTAACAACTTATTCTGTACTGTATATATGATACGTTTAATTGTCTTTGAACACATTTCAAGTCGAATATTATAGCGCGTCGGTTGATTATCACTGCGCCAGACGGAAAAATAGCGAAATGAATCTTCACTGTTTACATATTTTACGCAGGGAATCCTGCATTCGTTTGGTGTTATAACATCCTCGTATGCCATTGATATAAATTCGTACAATATTACTGTTATAGAAACTTTGAATTTTTGTTTGCCTTTAATTGGGGATATTGCAGAACCCTATAGTATACTCAACACCCCTTTATGTCTGTTCTATGTTCTATGTAACAAATTTTATATAAAAAAATGATCTGTCAAGTAGTTTCGGAGGAGTTCGTCTTCAGACAGACAC
This sequence comes from Argopecten irradians irradians, assembly GCA_004382745.1. Lineage (NCBI taxonomy): Eukaryota > Metazoa > Mollusca > Bivalvia > Pectinida > Pectinidae > Argopecten > Argopecten irradians. The sequence continues at coordinate 711,294 of SAYR01046716.1, read as the reverse complement.
ACAGACAACCTTCCAGTATACACTTCGTTGCGAATAAAATGACAACCACTCATAATACTATAACCTACTGGTATACATATTCAAAACATTCTTACATTGTTGCTTTGATTGAAATATAAATAAAGGTTCCCCAATAAGTGACTGTTGTTTATCATGTTTATCAAAAATCGATCGAGTTAGTTGATTTTCAAATTTTGAAAAGACACGAGCTTTAACGAGTGTCTTTTAAAGATTTGAAAATTAACTAACGAAAGTCTAGATAAACATGATAAACAACAGTCACGCGTTGAGGAACTTATTTATCCTATAACTTTAACTCTATATTTATACCGTGGTGACCATTTTCTCGTCGTCATTCAGGGAAACTTACCACCATACAATTTGCAGTGATATCTTCCCGCCATCAAATATAGTGCCTTAATAGAGAGCAAATAATCTATTGTTTAATACTTTGAATATACAATGCTATTTAAAAGAAAATGCTGGCCCTGCAGGTAGGGCGTTAGACTTGTACCTGCTGCCCCTATTGCATGATCGTAAAAGGCGACTACATTTAGGATCTTATCTTTTCTCTTCTTCCTAACTGACTTTATCTTTCCTAATGCCTCCCTTGGCACTGCCTCACTTTTGGCCTTGAGTTGAGCGTTCGCCCGTGTGAGGAAGGCTCTGGGTCCTGTCCCCTGGCCGAGACACACTAAAGTCTATAAAAGTGATAGTTTCTGCTCCTGCTTAGCGCTCAGCATACAGGGAGTGGGACGACTGGTTCGCCTGTTGTCAGTATAATGTGACCGGGTGGGGTGTGTTGCTTGGTGTCCTCGGCGGCAATCTTCAGTGCTATAGCACTATAAAAAGGGCAAAAGTTCCACTATACAAGAAGACACAACATGAATATACCGCATTCTCTTAAAACATGCACCTCGCACAACATTCACGCAACACACCGCATACATGGGAGGCCGTCCTTGCATGACCATAGCTGTTGATAAGACGTTGATTAATCAAACAAACAAACAAACAAAAAACAAAAAGAAAATGCGCTATGAAAAGTAACCCGAATTTGAGAGCCAATCGGAATCAAAAGATCTTGGAGTTGACCAATCAGAGGCGACGTAGGTGTTCGAACTGCTACGGAATTTATCACATGGGTTTTTCATTGTGAAACATGCATAGTTACGGGATAAATAAAAATAACTCTCTTCACCAAGCCGTTTTTTAGACCATGGATCTGGTAACAGTATAATGTCAATTGATGAAACCAACGCACACAGCCAACGTAATGTAGAATTATCTGCAAGTGATCACTAAATGAGAATCCTTGCAGGTTTATATCTATACTGGCCACTAGAGCCTAAGTTGTTGATAAGTCTTTCTCAGCAGAGTTCTTCACTAGATCATATCCCCATAGACTGGCAACCAGAGCCTAAGTTGTTGATAAGACTTTCTTAGCAGAGGTCTTCACTAGATCATACCCCCTAGTTTGAAGACAATAACATGTAGTAGAGACAAAATAACTCAAGCCAAATTTTAGTATTTTTTTCAATATCCTAGAGTCTGGCGGACAGTCTAGTATATATTATTTCCTCTCTGATGTTTCGGTTGAAAAGCTGTGTCTTAAAGTATTAGAGAGTTTCAGTAAAGTACATGTGATTCCTGATAAAACTGATCGTGACTGAAATCGTGGCTCAGTTTTATTTTGCTAACTTGCGAATTATCTACAGTCAGACAAAATACTAATCATAATTCGACATCGTCAGATATCCACAGAGCGTAGTGGAGTATAGACCCTGTGTTTCCGAGAGTGATAATTCGGATATAACTCTGATTGTATGGCGGGTGTAACTATGATTTAGATTTGCGTATCATTACTATTTCATAGACTAGTTTGTCATTACTATGGCTTAGATTTGTGTGGGATGTAACTATGGCTTAGATTTATGTGGGATGTAACTATGGCTTAGATTTGTGTGGGATGTAACTATGACCTAGATTTATGTGGGATGTAACTATGGCTTAGATTTGTGTGGGATGTAAGTATGACTTAGATTTGTGTGGGATGTAACTATGGCTTAGATTTGTGTGGGGTGTAACTATGGCTTAGATTTATGTGGGATGTAACTATGGCTTAGATTTGTGTGGGATGTAACTATGACTTAGATTTGTGTGGGATGTAACTATGACTTAGATTTGTGTGGGATGTAACTATGACTTAGATTTGTGTGGGATGTAACTATGACTTAGATTTGTGTGGGATGTAACTATGACTTAGATTTGTGTGGGATGTAACTATGACTTAGATTTGTGTGGGATGTAACTATGACTTAGATTTGTGTGGGATGTAACTATGACTTAGATTTGTGTGGGATGTAACTATGACTTAGATTTGTGTGGGATGTAACTATGACTTAGATTTGTGTGGGATGTAACTATGACTTAGATTTGTGTGGGATGTAACTATGACTTAGATTTGTGTGGGATGTAACTATGACTTAGATTTGTGTGGGATGTAACTATGACTTAGATTTGTGTGGGATGTAACTATGACTTAGATTTGTGTGGGATGTAACTATGACTTAGATTTGTGTGGGATGTAACTATGACTTAGATTTGTGTGGGATGTAACTATGACTTAGATTTGTGTGGGATGTAACTATGACTTAGATTTGTGTGGGATGTAACTATGACTTAGATTTGTGTGGGATGTAACTATGACTTAGATTTGTGTGGGATGTAACTATGACTTAGATTTGTGTGGGATGTAACTATGACTTAGATTTGTGTGGGATGTAACTATGACTTAGATTTGTGTGGGATGTAACTATGACTTAGATTTGTGTGGGATGTAACTATGACTTAGATTTGTGTGGGATGTAACTATGACTTAGATTTGTGTGGGATGTAACTATGACTTAGATTTGTGTGGGATGTAACTATGACTTAGATTTGTGTGGGATGTAACTATGACTTAGATTTGTGTGGGATGTAACTATGACTTAGATTTGTGTGGGATGTAACTATGACTTAGATTTGTGTGGGATGTAACTATGACTTAGATTTGTGTGGGATGTAACTATGACTTAGATTTGTGTGGGATGTAACTATGACTTAGATTTGTGTGGGATGTAACTATGACTTAGATTTGTGTGGGATGTAACTATGACTTAGATTTGTGTGGGATGTAACTATGACTTAGATTTGTGTGGGATGTAACTATGACTTAGATTTGTGTGGGATGTAACTATGGCTTAGATTTGTGTGGGATGTAACTATGACTTAGATTTGTGTGGGATGTAACTATGACCTAGATTTATGTGGGATGTAACTATGACCTAGATTTGTGTGGGATGTAACTATGACCTAGATTTGTGTGGGATGTAACTATGACCTAGATTTGTGTGGGATGTAAGTATGACCTAGATTTGTGTGGGATGTAACTATGACCTAGATTTGTGTGGGATGTAACTATAACTTAGATTTGTGAGGGATGTAACTTTGACCTAGATTTGTGTGGGATGTAACCATGACCTAGATTTGTGTGGGGTGTAAGTATGACCTAGATTTGTGTGGGATGTAACTATGACCTAGATTTGTGTAGGATGTAACCATGACCTTGATTTGTGTGGGATGTAACTATGTTCTAAATTTGTGTGGGATGTAAGTATGACCTAAATTGGGTGGCATATAACTATGACCTAGATTTGTATTTCAGGTGTTCTGTGACCTAGATTTGTGCTAGCTGTCATATTGATGAACCCTTTTTGTTATGACATGTGTTTTTGAGGTGAGTGACGCTGTGCTCTTAGGTATCGCCATGACATTGATTTATGCAGCGGTTATCCCTGTGACCTATTTTTATAGCAGGAATTGCTCGACCTAATTTGAAAGACAGGCTGTGTTAACAGATAAGCTGAGAATGGGTACTCATGAAGTCCAAGCATTGTTGCGTTTTATTTCAGTATTATCGGTTTTTGCTGTTCTCCAATTTCATAAGCAGTTACATTAAAAACATTATTTTATCTACAATGTAGATATATTAGTAGGTATAATGATTTAGGTGTGACATTTCTTGTGCTGTCTATTCATTGTAACAGTTTTGGTCATAAAGGCCCATTACCTTTCTGAAACGGCTTTTAATTTTTTAATGGGAATGTACAACAAGATCAATAATTTTGTAGAGTCGAAAAAGTTATTTACCAACCATAAATACTCCGTTAATACTACATGTATCATCACTTTCTGAACAATTTAATTCAAATTAATAAAATATGAATTTTCATAACGCAGGTCTTTTTATGTTTCCCGCCATTGTCCTAAATACCGCACGTTAGTTGATTATCACTGCACCAGAAGGCAAAACAGCGAAATGAAGCTCAACTGTTATCATATATTACACAGGAAATCTTGCATATGTTTGGTGTTGTAACCTCATCTTAGGCCATCAATATATATTTTCTGATGCTATTAATGTTTTCAGAAACCTTTAAAGTGAATAGTCGGGCAAAGAAAACTAGTCTAAATGCATTCATTGGCCTTCCAAAAGTTCTCACATATCAATACGACGGTCAAGTTCTGATTAGTTTCCCAGTTCTGACCATTAAAGTAAAGAAAAGTTGAAAGCATCGAAAGCGAGGCTGTGTGGAAATGTAACCACGGACATAGTGAGCCGGGAGGACGTTTTAGAATTCCCATACTTTAAATTAATTTCTTCGTACGCAGACAGATTTTGACGAGAGATTTTATTTTTCCATTTCATAAGAAATTATACTGGATACATTCACACCATTTTTACCGACTTTAGCCATTCTTGCCCGACTGTTCACTTTAAATTTTGCTCCGAAAAGGAGTTGGGCCTTTAATTATTAATTAATGTCAATTAATAACAAAACAGAAAATATCAGTCATTAGTAAATACATGTTTTTTTTAATTGTTTTAACATATATATGGGTATAAATCTGCAATTAACAAATTCAAAATATTGGTCTGACCTTTCAGTGGTTACACTCTGCTTTTTGCATCCTCAACCACAAATGAAATGACATTAGTTGCTTACCATCATTCGGATATAGTAGAGTTACTTCCCTTCGTTTTACTCTGTGGCGGGTGAAATAAAGGGAAGTAACTCTGATAGATCATGATGGTAATCAATCATACAACATGTTATCAATTGTTGCCTCATCTAAACCTTACAATGTAACATACCGTGTATGCCACAGTATCCAGTACTAAGCCGATCTGGTGTAACTATCAGATCTAATTTAATGCTATACAGTAGTAAAGATAATACTTCAATAGTTTGACAGATATTTAAAAGTATAAAATCATCACATCTTTTTCTTCTGTTCGCTTATATACACTCAAAATAATTCCGACAATTTTCTGAATTATGAAGAGCAAACCAAACATAACTGGGCCTAAACATTCACCTGATATTTGATACAAATTAGTTATGCAATTTACTAGCCAACTGATGTCTTTTGTTCACGAAATAGGAAAATACATCTAATAGGTCTACATACAAAGTTTCATTAAGCTTGGTGCATATTTACTCAAGTTATCATGTTCACAAGATTCAATAATTACAATTGCAAAGGGCAAAAACTTTGTAATTTACAATCTCCTCAAGTTGATTTTTGAACTTGTCAGAAATCTTTCCAATTTTAGTCTAAATACAAAGTTTCATGAAGCTGAGTGCATATTTATTCAAGTTTTCATGTTCACAAGATTCAATTATTATAATTGCAAAGGGCAATATCTTTGTAAGTTTAATTATGATCTTATCAGATCGTTTTTCAAAGTTTTCCGAGATCTTTCCAATTTTAATCTAAATACAAAGCTTCATGAAGCTGAAAGCATATTTATTCAAGTTATTGTATTCACAAGGTCCTATAATAATTATTAATGCAAAGGACAATAACTCCTTAGTATACAGTCAAATCAAGTCAATTTTTCAAACTCGTCCAAGATCTTTACAATGTTAGTCTACATACAAAGTTTCATTAAGCTCGGTTCATATTTACTTCATAAGTTATCCTGTTCACAAGGTCCAATAATAATAGTTAGTGTAAAGGGCAACAACTCCATAAATTATATGCGAATCATTCTGGTTTTTTTAACTCGTCTGAATGGTTTCAATGTTAGTCTTCACACAAAGATTTATTAGTTCGGCTCATATTAACTTAAGTTATTGCATTCACAAGGTCCAATAGTAATTATAAGTAAAAAGGGCAATAACTCTGTAAAATTCCATTGAATCATGCTGATTTTCAAACTTGTCCAAGATTGTTCCAATGTTAGTCTACACAAAAAGTTTCACTAAGCTTGGTTTATATTTACTAAAGTTATCGTGTTCAAAAGGTCCAATAGTAATTATCAGTGTAAAGGGCAATAACTCTGTAAATTATCTTTGAATCAAGCTTCTATGGGAATGTAGGGAAGTTCAAGATTTTTTGATAAGATTTGAGAATTTGCTATCTGCTCTCAGTATTCCATTTGCTTTAAATAAGGAGGCTTTGCTATTTGGTTTTATTAATTAGAATGGTATTAATACCAGAATTGATAATGAAGTTTCTTTGTTTATTAAAAAATATATATACAAAACTAAATGTTTACATAAAACTCTAAATATTTCAACATTAATTAACTCAATAAAAGATTACCATAAAGTTCAAAAAATTATTGCTTGTGGTAAAGGTGAACAAAGTGTTGACAAATTTACAATGAAATGGAGGACATGGCAAAACTTAATTACATTAGACCTTAATTAGACATTGTCTGATGATACCGGACACTGGTAGATCTTCCTTTTTCCCCTTTCTTCCTTCGTTGTTAGCAGTCAATAATTATACTTGCAAACATTATTTCATTAGCTGTTACTATTTACACCAGTACTTACATTGATATTTCTTATTATATATGATTTACGTACAGTACAAGTATATGATACTGGTACACTGGTGTCTGTTCCAGATTATTGTCACATTTATTCAATATATAAGTATAATTCTTTAATGAATAATCTCTTGCTAATTATTCCATTTCATTATTGGCAACATATGTTCCCCACCTCTCCCCACTTCTTACCCTCCAACCCATCCCTTTCCTATCTCCTTTTCCCCTCCCACCCATCCCGTTTCTGACTGTTCTTTCCTTTCCTAACTTCTCTCCTGTAAATGCAACATCTTGTCTCCCCCCTGAATAAAAGTGTGTGTGGAAGGAATGAAAATAAAAACAAAAAGACAAATATTATATGTAATTATAATAAACACATAATGTATAATTTAAATATTCTAGTAAGAAAGTGTGAGGTTGTATGTATGTATCGGGGTATGTGAGTTGTATGTGTGAGTGTGTGTGTGTTTGTGTGTATAGTGTGATGTGTGGGTGTTGTCTCGTTGTTAATGTTATAAACATGTACAAAATTTGAAAAAATCAAAAAATATTAAAAAAAAAAATCCACAAGTTACCTATCAAAAAAAAATCAAAAAAAAATCATCTTTGAATCAAGCTGATTTTCGAACTCATCCGAGACATTTCTAATGTTAGTCAGCTGATTTTCGAACTCATTCGAGATATTTCTAATGTTAGTCAACAGACAAAATTTCGATAAGATCGGTTTATATGTGCTAAAGTAATCGGGTTCACAAGGTTCAATAATTATTATTGCAAGGGGCAATAACTCCATAAGTTAAGATCGAATCATATCGATTTTTTAACTCGTCGTAGATCTATTTATTGTTAGTCTGCATACAAAGATTCATTAAACTAGGTGCATACTTACTAAAGGTATCGTGTTCACAATGTGCAATAATATTTATTAGTGTAATGGGCAATAACTCCGTAAATGAAAGTCGAATCAGGACGATTTTCTACCTAAATACAAAATTTGATTAAGCTCAGTGCATATGTATTGAAGTTATCATGTTCATTAGGTCCAATAATATTTTAAGTGCAAAGGGCAATATCTCCATAATTTACCTTCAAATCAAGCCGATTGTCGAACTCGTCCGAGATCATTCAAATGTAAAGTTTCATTAAGCTTGGTGAATATTTACTGAAGTTATCTTGTTCACAAGGAAATGTTTAAAAACGTCACGCGGCAGACGACGGACAAAAGACTATCACAACTATCACAAAATTAAGAAAACAAAACTTCAAAAATTTACCCACACAACAAGCAAAAAAAACAACCCAAAGGCGATGATAAATGTTAACTTTTACACATTTTTTCAGTCTATTTTTCATTTTGATATTTTATGAGATTGCTATAAAGAACAACTACTTTAAGGACTATTTAATGTGGGAAGTATGGTTAATGTAAGGATGTTTGTAACACAACCAGTGCTTACTGGTTGTGTAACACATATACTTACATATAAATCTATACACAGATGTGTAACACATACACTTACATATAAATCTATACACAGTTGTGTAACACATATACTTACATATAAATCTATACACAGTTGTGTAACACATACACTTACATATAAATCTATACACAGTTGTGTAACACATATACTTACATATAAATCTATACACAGTTGTGTAACACATACACTTACATACAAATCTATACACAGTTGTGTAACACATACACTTACATACATACACTTACATATAAATCTATACACAGTTGTGTAACACATATACTTACATATAAATCTATACAGTTGTCCTTTACAGTTCTAGATCAGTCAAATGTTTTAATTGTAGAATACATACATAGAACATTATCACTTGTATTTGATGCACTTTTGAACTATCAAACTCTGATTTATGTACAGATTCTGTGTAATGACCATTGGAAAAAATCCCAATACACTAGCAGAGATCTTAATACAATAATTTGTTTATAGATGCTCCACTGCTGACAAATGTTCTTTTTTCTCTCTATCAAAAACAAGGGCAGATGAATTGGTATTTTTCTTTGGCTACAAAACTTTCTTTACACCATTACCACCATTGAAAAGTTTAAGCTTCTTATTTTACTTCAAGATACAAAATATTAAAAATAATTAATTGTGTCCCAAAAATACTCCATGGCACTATATGCCCTATATAGTCTGCTATTTAAACCTGCCTATATTGTCATTATAAATTTTTTTTGCCCAATATATATGAAGTAAAATAACCCTTATAATATAGACAGGGTTAGAGGACTAAATGCCCTATAAGGAATGACAAGTTATTGTTCAAATGATGAGTATCATTTATGCTCTGTCAAAGATGGAGCATCTTTAAATTTGAGAAATATCCCTAGCTTCAGTAATATTATTCCAAAATGGCTGCCAGCCTTTTACAGAAATAGGCAAATCATAGGAGATATATTTTATAGAAACTTAACAAAACATGTAAGGGAAGCACAGCATCTACACTAAGGGGCATAACTCTAACTTCACTACATCCAGAAGAGCGCTATTAGCCCAACTACATAGTTTTTAGAAATATTGCGTCAGTACTTTATAAGATCTACTTGATGAAGCATTTCCAACAATTGATCTACCAACAAGGGCTGGTCATCAATATGTCATGTACTATTAAATTCACAAAAGTGAAACAGCTCAAATGTACATGTATATCATAGGGATGCTATCGATATAGTATCTTAAGATTCGAGAGATATTGCAATTTTCTGTAATAAACTTCTAAGCAATAGCGGATAATGGTTTTATATACATATAAGTAACTATAGTAACATTATCCATCATCTATTTCTTTTGTTACTAAATTTTACTAAAGGCACTCTACACTAAAGAAACATTTGACAAAGTCTCTGCGGCTATAACATAAAATATTTGATTGTAACATTCTGATCAAGAAACATAATAGAAGAGTTTTTAATAGACAACCCTGACTCATCCACAGATTTTAAGAACATGGCAATCTTTCAATTTGGTTGTCTCTGATCAAGATTCAGTTAAATGGCAGTCCAGTTTGATCGAATCTGCGGATAGTTTTGCAACTTGGACATAAATAATCAATTTCCTAATTTACATTATGCATGAAAATCGAAGACATGATCAATGGCTATGGATCTTCCTGACAATCAAAAACAAAGAAAGGAAGACATTTCCATGCAAAAACTGAAAATGAGTCAATTCCACAAAACATGATGGACGGATGTCATGTTTCTTACTAACATGCATATTTTAGCAGTAATCAGCTCTTTTCACACTAGAAATCTAGGCTAAATTCTTAATGTGCTTGTGAAAGCACTAACCACAAGCACTAACCTGCAGTTAAACCAGGTAAAAAAGATTGGAGTAGTGTTTGTCCATATGTGACATGAAATCTCCCTTTGTTGAATGGTGCAGTCGAATTGGCACCGTGACGTGGAGTCTGAAATCATTTAGACTTTTACAGATTCCATTGAAATAGCAAGATCTCTGGGCCTCTGACAGTCTTTTGAGGATTTCATCATACTCTGGAATGGTGGTGGCAGATTCAATTTTTGATATGAATTCAGACTGCAACTGCATCATAACCTTTTGTCCTAGTTTCTTCGTTGCTTTGATCTGCAGATCCACTGCAAGACATATTGTTTCAAAGAAAGATAGAAGAAACATTGGCATGCTGGAGTATGTTTCGTCCAGTTCTCTGAGAAACACATCAAACTGGTTCCCTTTGGCTTGCTTTGGAGTTCCTTCCCCTGCTATTACATTAAAGAACCACTTCACTTGTTCAATACACTGGTCCTTCTCCGTAGCAGACGTGCCTTTTTTTCTGATCTGTTCTCTGATCTTGTAAAAGGCAAGTTGTAAGAGATGGAACACATGGCGACAGAAGATCATCTCCGGTAGCCTTGGTGATTCAATAGTTTCATGCCAATATTTGGCTATCCACAGCAAGGCATCAGCTGTGTAGCTTTTATAGTTCCACATGACATTTTCCAGAGCTTTCTGTTGCAGTGCATCAGTGTTGAGAACTTTTAAGATATAGCAGCTAGGTGGTTTGTGCATCGTGTCTGTGCGCTCCATGTGATCCAACACAAATTGAAAATGACCATCAAGTGGTTTGTTTGTAGAGTTCTTCACAAATTTATTCATGATGTCCAGAAACTTTTCCACTTCAGTCTCATTGAAGTATTCTGAAACTGATCTCCAGTCTTCAAGCAAATGATAGGTGACCTTCCCAGGCTCCTCCAACCCTATCATGGCTAGCAAACTGCCGATACTCTCAACCTTATACTGGTTCAGGAATGGCTTCCAGTCATGTTTCAAACTCTGCCTTATGAAGCACAGAACAAACTGGATTGGGTATGAAGATATGTTCAAGTCATCCTTACCCCAACGGTCATTGAAGATATGGTTTTCAAAGGCATCATAGGCCATGTGTGCAAAGAAGCTGTCATGGAGTTTGGAAAAGTGGGCAATCATCTGAAACACAATAGAAACATATTAGACAAGATCCTATGATAAAGTTGATATCTATGTATAATGAAACCCTATGATGTACCCTCAATGTACTGACAAAATTATACAGCTGTTATACTATAAGAGGATAAGCAGAAGTATGATATATACATGTATAATTAGGTCCTATTAGAAACATAAGGCAAGTACACCAGTATGTAAAACTTGATCATATAAGAAAGTCCATGTTTGTACCCTCAAAGTTTCTCCCATACTTCACAGCGATTTCTTCCATACTTCACAGGGTTATCCCGCAGTAGCTAGGGAAAAGATAACTCGGCCTTTTACCGGGATAGGGAAAAGACATCTCATACGCGCTAGACAGTGATGTCATCATTACCTGCGGCGACCATTTTTATGCACAGTGACTTCATGTCGACTGAATTTTCACCATTTTTCGGTAACGTATGGGAGAAAAATAATCTTACATGGGTTAGTCAGGTGGACAGGGATATCTCAACCTTTGTGAAAGATACCTTTTTACTCAGGTTGAGATATCCCTGTCCACTTGACAGACCCATGTAAGATTTTATTAATCCCATGGATGCTAGGGAAAAACAACTCTATCTTTAATACACAGGGGGGTGTAAGACAGATAGCTCACATAAGCTCACAATTAAGTGACATCATCAATACATGCAGCGTAACCATGGCATGCGTTGTCTATGTTGTGATAAATTTTGTAATAATGGCATAATAAAAAAGCTGAAAAACATTGAGATTTTCATATTTTTTCTATTAAGTATAAGAGAAAAAGAATCAAACCTGGATTTGCAAAGTGGACAGAGATATCTCAGCCCTTGTGCCAGATTTTGGCCATCAGTCCTCGGCAAGCCTCGGGGTACCAGCCAAAATCTTTCACTTCTTCTGATTTATCCCTGTCAACTTGACAGACCCATGTTAGATTTTATTAAACCTTATCATGGGTATCTCAAAATTGATAAAGCTTCCAAATGTACTCACTTTCAACCTGCCATAGGGAAATCCAAATACAGACCAATATTGGGAGGTTAAAAAAGACCAGTATTATCACATTTTGACCAGTGTTTAGTGACCACATGGCTATAAAGAGTATTTTCATTTTAACCCTTAGATGGATTTTATTGTCAGGTTTTAGTATAGTATTACAAATACTGACCTTTTCAGCTTCTACCTGTGAGTTCTCACAGAAGAAAACTTTGTATGCCAGGCATAAAACTTCAGTCCAGTTTTCTTCATGAATACTCAGGAAATTTTCTTATATAAAAGAAGAAAAAAGGTAATTGAGTTTCATTTTATAACAATGTGACAAAACATTTTTTTACTACAAATCAATCATTAATACACATATTTCGTAATTGATTAATTAGATCATAAATGAAACTAATTGTAAAAATAAGTCCTCTATAAATTGGTAACACATAGCCTGAGATATATCCCTAGTAAGTTATGCTAAAGACAATTTATGTTTCTTTTCCTACGTTCTATTTACCAACTGCCTAAAGCTATGTCATGAAGGTAAAATGACATTACAATATGCCTCAGTCATATATATCTGTGACAATACGTCATATTAACAGTAAGTGTGCTACATCAATCCACATCAAACTTTAATCTGATTATTACAGGACTAATTCATGTACCATGTGATACCCGATAATGTTTGTGAAGGACTAGTATCTCCTGTGGTGATGGTACGTAACTATTTGTAATCTTCCCACTGAAATGAAGTTAGTGTGAGATACTATCTTTTGTCGTCATTCCATCACCAATAGAAACTATAGTCCCGCACAAACATTTTCAGGTATCACATGGTACCTGGTTTAGACCCATTTACCTGGATTCTTTCCCTTGAAGGGTGTAACAGAAGTACAGACGGCCTCCAGACAGATCTTGACGATGGTATCTTCCAGCTCTGATCCGCTGTTTGACATACATAAGGTGTGTAACAGGCCAATCGGCACCGCCGAGTTATAGAAGCCGAGTCCACGACTCAGCAGTCTGTCCACATAACACTGCTCAACCTTACTACTACGTCCACTTTGATAAAGGTAGGATGTAGTCAGTTCAACCTCCATCTCATGTAACCAGACATAGTCATCAAATTCCAGCAGGTCATCCTCAGTCCTAGGGTACACCGGCCTCAGATAACCCAGCTCTATGGCCCGGTACATAGATTCAATGACAACTTGTAATGATGGGTCATCATCTCTAACAGTCTTCATATAGTTAGTCTTTACCAGTACGTAACATATGTACAGCATGGCAAGTGTTATCTGTCTCTGAAAATAATCATCAACTTGGAATCAGAAACAAATTAAGCCATTTGTCATCTACTTATAAAATCCCATGCACAGTATATCAAGATGCAATGTCATTTATTCCAACAACGGATGCTTTAAACCTATTATTGTACCTCATGTTGATAACAGTGCAAGTGATTAGTTGAAACACATCACATGACAGGGAAATAAAACATTGTCTTTCCCTGGGGGAAACAAATAAACTATTGTCCTGGGCGCTTGCCAAAATGGTGACTGTCCATCTTTCACACAGAGTTATCCTCCCATTCCATTGTATAACAATAATGGACAAAGAGTAAAGCGATAATTTTTACTCATCATGAATTTGAGTAATATTTTCCACCAGGGAAGCTAATGGCGAATTTTCGGTATAATAAACAATTTGACAGCGTGATATGAAGGTTTATTTACCCTCAGATGTAACATTTCCCTCAGGCAAGCCCTCAGGGAATATTACACCTTCGCATAAACAAACCTTCATATCACACTGCCATCGGGGCCATAAATGCATAGTATGATTTATGGTCAGCCAAAGTATCAGGACTCTTGACCTCTTACAAAAATGTTTGCATTTTGTCCAAGCATTGTACGGACCTAATATCAAAGTCTCTTTGTTATTTTCAAGAAGCCATTAAACGATTTTAGGCTATTTGACTCCAGTGACTGGGTGACAGTCAAGGTCATTCATTTGAACAAACTATTAGCCTTTCATCCAAGCAAGCTATGCAGACCCCATCTTCAACCTTTGTTTTTGTGAAAATAACTGATACACTTTTTGTATCTTTGCTTATTACCTATAAGATGTGATACGAGATGTGCAGAAGGTGATAGTGTAAATATTGTACTGCTTAATTATCAAAATGCCAAATAAATAATTTACTGGTTGTGTAAGAATTATCTTCCTTAAAACTGACAACTTTATAAGTTTTTTGTGTACATCTCTAACATTTTGTAGCTATTCTGCCTTTGCATATTACAGAGTTAGCTCCCTTTCTGGTAGGTATCGATTGTTACGTCATTATTTTGTGAGCAGAATTCACATTGTTTTTTTTATGATGTTACGCTCGCAAACGCATCATGTCACAATCAATACCTACCTGCAAGGGCAGATAACTCTGTAAGATGGAAATACGAAATATACTCTATAGTGCCATAATCAATTGAAATGTAGGAATACATGAGTAAGACACGACACATGCTATACATTGCCATATAACAAACTTGTATGGGTTTTGATGTTAACACACTATTAACTCCACAAGGTCATGGTGGGGTATAAAATCATCATGTATATTTCTTTGGCCTGGGTGCAGATAATTAATATCTAGATTGTGATTTAATGATTTAACCTACCTCTGATAGTGTAGGCTGTGATCCATCATCCTCTAGTCTAGCTCTCTTGGCTTCTGAAGGCTCGGTATCATCATCTGTTGGTACAGAAAAAAAAATATTCTAAATGCTTTCAAATAAAAAAAGAAGATACAAGTTCTGAAATATTTTGTTCAATATAACCATTTTGAGCTGAATCCTCTTGGACACAGAGAAAATCTGTATCTAATCATCCCGTACTGATAATTCATCAAGTCTGTGTCACTTCTTATGTGAAAAGTAGAGTTCAATTCTTTTGGATAGTTTGAAAGTTTTATAATTCTAGTCATATGAAATTCATTTGACTAATCCTTATAAGGTAGGGAACCACAGATTTCGGTTGACTATAGGCGTATTAGTTTATTGTCCTATTAATATAGCGAGGGTCATGTAAGGACATGCCAGGTTTGTTGGTGGAGGAAAGCCAGAGTACCCGGAGAAAAACCACCGACCAGCAGTCAGTTCCTGGCAACTGCCCTATATGGGATTCGGCTTGTAGTAATTTGTCGGGACATCTTAACCATTCGGCCACTGCAGGGGGGGTCTCTAAAGACTTCAAGCAACAAAGTTCATCAGAGAAGCAGCTTCAATTGCAAAATGAAGTAAGGTTTAAGGTAAATACAACAAGAGACCCATGGACCTTAACAGTCACCTGATATTTAATACAAATTAGTTATGTCATTTATTAGCGAACTGATAACTTTTGTTAACGAAATAGGAACATAGATTTAATAGGTCTACATACAAAGTTTCATTTAGCTTGGTGCATAGTAACTCACATTATCGTGATCACAAGATTCAATAATTATTATTGCAAAGGGCAATAAAATAACTCTGAAACTAAGTTAAGAGTCAAATCAAGCTGATTTTCGAATTCGTCCGAGATCTTTCCAATGTTAATCTACATACAAAGTTTGGTGCATATTTACTCAAGTTATTATGTTCACAAAGTCTAATCATAATAATTAGTGTTAAGGGCAATAACTCCGTAAATTACTGTCGAATAAAACTAATTTTCAAACTTGTCCGAAATCTTTCCAATGGTAGTTTCATTAAGCTCGAATTATTTTTACTCAAGTTATCGCTTTCACAAGGAAATCTTAAGGGAAGAAGCACGAAGCATGACAGATGTTGCACAACGACAAACAAAAGACTATTGCAATAGGTCACCAGATTTTCAAATTTTTAATGAACTAATTTAATAATGGTAGGTAGATGATGTACAGTTTGTCATTAAGTACAGCAACATCATCAATTTGTTAGAGAATTACCTTGATGGAAGCTAAATGCTGCAAACGCTGGAGAGTTACAACCAAGAATGGAAAGCTGTAATTAATAGAGAATAGTTATAGGATAGCTGTAACAATAAGTCTAGGGGAACAGTGACATATTATTTAAAGCACATTTCCTATCAAAGATTTCGTCCTGAAATATTATTGTATCTTTGTGTTTTGTCGAGGAAAAAAGGAATTATTGACATTACAGGAATTCCTCATTGAATTGCGCTTTCGTGGTTAAATTCAATTTAGCTCCAAAATTCAATTATGCCAAAATAAGCACTCGTAAGTTTGTAGAATACCAGATTGATTTGGACCCAGTTTCAAGAACATTTTTTTTTTTTTGGAAACTTCATAATCTAATATTCATTTAAAAATGATAATAGACATTAAGGAACAAATCTTGAAGAACCTATACTCAACTTCTTTAATGCTTTCCTAAGAGGGATTTAAAGTTCAGAGTAATTAAACACTTTACCATTTACAATTTTGCAATTTTGATCAAATTAAACATAGTTTTATTAAATTGTGATGTACGTACCAAGAGCACAGCAGCTAGTTCAAAGACTTGTTATTGGTCAATATTCAAAGTAAACAAATTACATGTTATTGATAATAATTTGTCTGAAACCTTCAGATCTGATCTACAATATTTAAATGCACCTGTAAATATTTGCTTGTTCTTGTTATAAGCTTCTGAATGATTTTATCTAATCAAAATATGTTATTGAATTAATTTGGTGTATTAAGAAATATAACAATTAGGAGCTTACGTGAGAGGACATGATGAGAAGTTTTTTCAGAATGGTCACTCCCAGCCTGAAGAGGGCCCTTGATGATTGGTCACTACCGTACATCACAAGGCTGTCAAACCGCAGTAGCAGGACCGGCAGGGCTTCATCATGTTTACTGTAAGGATATGTACAAATTTATAAATATTAGTGAATTCATCACAAGGCTGTCAAACCGCATCAGCAGGACCAGCAGGGCTTTGTCATATTCATTGTAAGGATATGTACAAATTTATAAATATTAGTGAATTCATCACAAGGCTGTCAAACTGCATCAGCAGGACCGGCAGGGCTTTGTCATATTCACTGTAAGGATATGTACAAATTTATAAATAATAAATATTAGTGGATTCATCACAAGGCTGTCAAACCACAGAAGCAGGACCAGCAGGGCTTCGTCATATTTACTGTAAGGATATATACAAATTTATAAATAATAAATATTAGTGGATTCATCACAAGGCTGTCAAACCACAGAAGCAGGACCGGCAGGGCTTCATCATGTTTACTGTAAGGATATATACAAATTTATAAATAATAAATATTAGTGGATTCATCACAAGGCTGTCAAACCACAGAAGCAGGACCGGCAGGGCTTCATCATGTTTACTGTAAGGATATGTACAAATTTATAAATATTAGTGAATTCATCACAAGGCTGTCAAACTGCATCAGCAGGACCGGCAGGGCTTTGTCATATTCACTGTAAAGATATGTACAAATTTATAAATATTAGTGGATTCAACACAAAGCTGTCAAACCGCATCAGCAGGACTGGCAGAGCTTCGTCATATTTACTGTAAGGATATATACAAATTTATAAATAATAATTATTAGTGGATTCATCACAAGGCTGTCAAACCACAGAAGCAGGACCGGCAGGGCTTCGTCATATTTACTGTTAGAGTATAAACATATGAAATGTTAAAGGAGTATCTATGTTTTGCATCAAAATGTAAGAATTCATGGTGTAATGTGGTGGATCACAAGAGTTACTTGATACTTACGAGGTAAATGAAGGGTTACCAGAGTAACTCAATACATGTACCTACGAGGTAAATGGTGGATTACCAGAGTAACTCAATACATGTACCTACGAGGTAAATGGTGGATTACCAGAGTAACTTGATACTTACGAGGTAAATGAAGGGTTACCAGAGTAACTCAATACATGTACCTACGAGGTAAATGGTGAATTACCAGAGTAACTTGATACTTACGAGGTAAATGAAGGGTTACCAGAGTAACTCAATACATGTACTTACGAGGTAAATGGTGGATTACCAGAGTAACTCAATACTTACAAGGTAAATGGTGGATTACTAGAGAAACTTGATACTTACGAGGTAAATGGTGGCTTACCAGAGTAACTCTATACTTACGAGGTAAATGGTGGATTACCAGAGTAACTTGATACTTACGAGGTAAATGAAGGATTACCAGAGTAACTAAATACATGTACTTACGAGGTAAATGATAGATTACCAGAGTAACTTGATACTTACGAGGTAAATGAAGGATTACCAGAGTAACTCAATACATGTACTTACGAGGTAAATGGTGGATTACCAGAGTAACTCAATACTTACGAGGTAAATGGTGGATTACCAGAGAAACTTGATACTTACGAGGTAAATGGTGGATTACCAGAGTAACTCTATACTTACGAGGTAAATGGTGAATTACCAGAGAAACTTGATACTTACAAGGTAAAAGGTGGATTACCAGAGTAACTTGATTTTTACGAGGTAAATGGTGGATTACCAAAGTAACTTGATACTTACAAGGTAAATGGTGGATTACCAGAGTAATTTAATACTTACGAGGTAAATGGTGAATTACCAGAGTAACTCAATACATGTACTTACGAGGTAAATGGTGGATTACCAGAGTAAATTGATACTTACGAGGTAAAAGGTGGATTTCCAGAGTAACTTGATACTTACGAGGTAAAAGGTGGATCACCAGAGTAACTTGATCCTTACAAGGTAAATGGTGGATCACCAGAGTAACTCAATACATGTACTTACGAGGTAAATGGTGGATTACCAGAGTAACTTGATACTTACGAAGTAAAAGGTGGATTTCCAGAGTAACTTGATACTTACGAGGTAAAAGGTGATTAACAGAGTAACTTGATACCTATAAGGTAAATGGTGGAATACCGGTCTGAGAGTAACTCAATATTTACAAGGTAAATGGTGGATTACCAGAGTAACTCAATACTTACGAGATAATAGATGGATTTCCAGAGTAACTCAATACTTACGAGGTAAATGGTGGATTAGCAGAGTAACTCTATACTTACGAGGTAAAAGGTGGATTACCAGATTAACTTGATACTTAGGAGGTAAATGGTGGATTACCAGAGTAACTTGATACTTACGTGGTAAATGGTGGATTACCAGAGTAACTCAATACTTACGAGGTAAATGGTGAATTACCATAGTAACTTGATACTTACAAGGTAAATGGTGGATAAGCAGAGTAACTCAATACTTATGAGGTAAATGGTGAATTACTATAGTAACTTGATACTTACAAGGTAAATGATGGATAAGCAGAGTAACTTGATACTTACGAAGTAAATGGTGGATGTTCTCCGCTTAATAAATCCTGTAATGTATTGGATGAGATTGGGATGAGACTGGCACACACAGGTTGGTAGAAGGCTGCCTCACTGGACGCCTCCTCAACTTCCCTAAGGTGGTCCTGTCCCGACTTGGGCTTGTGTCTTCGTCGCAGATCTTGTAGACAAGATCCCAAACCAATGGATGTGATCCGTACCCAAGAGGACAGCCTTGGGAATTCTAACCAAGCTCTCATCACTTCACATTTTCTGCAATTAACAAAAAGTTTTGTGTTTTTTATTTGAACATTTACTCTTTATTTATATCAAAACAGTCTAATATCACACCCCTGAATATTTTAGGTTGTGACATCATCAACCTCATGATAAAATGCTCTCTCGGCTATTCCATGAATGGCTGACCAAACAGTGAGTACCTAACATTAGCAAATTTCCATGCCATTGAATGGGGAATGGTATTGATTTTGAAATTTTAGATCTTCTTTATAAAGAAATTCAAGTTAAGCCTACCCCATCTGTTGCATCAAGGACATTATTTTGTAACAAATTCAGACTAAACTGTACACAATTCCTTATCATCAATATACCATATGATTTTCTTAAAATCTAAACTTAGGAAAATATATTTTTCTTAAAAAACAAGAGGCCCATGGGCCTTAACGGTCATCTGACTCATGGCACAAAACAATATAATAATCGGCAATACAAGGAATTCCTTTTTTGAATATATAAGTTTCTGAAATAGGTAAAGGTCATTTGTTGAACAAACTTGGTTGCCCTTCATCTATATACGGTTGTAACCCATTCAAGGATGAAGGAAGAGTAAGATCTTAAAGCCAAATTTCAGCAAAGCTCCAAATTTTGGACCCTCTCCATTCTATCCCCATGGGTCTTACCTCGTCCTTTATAAAATATGATTGTCCTCACCTAAAATTCCCCCTTCTGAGCCCCATCCCTCTGTACCCAGGGGTCGAACCTATAACTTGTTTATATAAAATATGATTATCCTTCCCAAATGATGTTTCACACCAAATATGGATGTAATCCACTCAAGGGTTAAGTAGGAGTAGGCTTTTGTATAAATAGTCTTACACACGACGGCGGACTGCGCACAGCACACGGCGCACGACGACGGACAAAACACGATGACAATAGGTCATCCTGACCTTCCGTCAGATGACCTAATAAATGGTATTCCCCGCCCCCAACCCCCAAACATTTATCTGTAAAATGTAATTGTTGAATAAATGCAAAGCATTACCTGTTAATTTCGATGGCAGATGAGATGAGATCCTCACGGATTGGTCCACTATAAGATGAGATAAAACAGCTATACATTCTCTCACTATCCAGAAACGCCTCCCATAAACTGTCGTCTGCGTCTGAAGGTAAAACTGAAACAACCAAAACACTTTAAGTCCCATTATGTTTTCGTTACATTTTCAACCGTAAAAAATACCACATTTTGCCAAATGATAGAGTTGCATGATAACCTTATAGCGATATTTCTTAATTACTGTAAAATATCATAGTTAATCAGGATTGTAGTAATGATCGGAGAATACCAGGAAATTCTGTTATTTACGCTCTGTTGGTGTCGCTGAAATTTACTTCGTGATCATCCAGGTATGTACAGGCACATAGGCTATTTTCGAACAAACACATTTATGTGTTCTGTTTATATATATTTTCAATACAAAAAAAAATGTATTTGAACAAAATTAAGTAAAGATGAATTCATCAGGATCATCGATGTTTAGTTTGTAGAACAATCATAACAAGAGGCCCAGAGGGCCTGCATCACTCACCTAATTATTGTAATGTCAAGTAATGTTCTGAATACAGGATAATTGTTTCTTTTCTGAAGTATTTTAAAGATATACCTCTAATTTCCCTATTGGGTCCCATTCTTTCTGCTCCAGGGGGTCAGAGCCAAAATTTATACAAACTATGTTCCCCTATCCCAAATAATGATTCTGGCCAAATTTAGGTACATTAAATGGAGAACTCTATGGCTAGTAGTGATTTAAAGGATTTACCCCTATTTCCTCTATTGAGCTCCACCCCTTCTGCCCATGGGGGAGTCAGAGCCAAAATTTATACAAACTCTGTTTCCCTTCCCCAAGGATGTTTCTTGCCAAGTTTGGTTACATTCCATGCAGAACTCTATGACTAATAATGATTTAAAAGACTTACCTCTATTTCCTTTATTGGGCCCCTCCTTTCCTGCTCCCGGGGGGTCAGAGGTAAAATGTATACAAACTATGTTCCCCTTCCCAAAAGGATGTATCTGGCCAAATTTGATTAGATTCCGTGCAGAACTCTATGACTAGTACAATTTAAAGGATTTACATCTATTTTGAGGGCCATGCCCTTCCTGCGTCCGGGAGGTCAGAGCCAAAATTTATACAAACTCTGTTCCCCTTCCCCCAAGGAGTTTTCTGGCCAAATTTGGTTACATTCGATAAAGAACTTTATGGCTAGTAGTGATTTAAAGGATTTACCTCTATTTCCTTTATTGGGCCCCGCCTTTCCTGCCCCCAATGGGTCAGAGCTAAAATGTATACAAACTATGTTCCCCTTCCCCAAATTTTTTTTTTATAATTTTCTTTTTTTTCCAGGTTTTTCATCATTGCAATTTACAAATTATCATAACTATCAACTCGTTAACTCTCACTCTTATATATACAAGAAATTCACTTACCCATCTGATTCACACAATAGGTATTACAATAACAAGTAGGACCATATACCCATTTGTACAAACTCATGCATGCATGCACACCTACTTTCATACACCTACAAGATGCTTTGTTATATAAATTTTATTCTTGTAAATCTATAAGAAAAGGACCAAGAAAAATGCCATAGGGAGAATGTTCAGTAAATTGCAATGTTTTAGAAGAAAGAGAAATTAGATAAAGATCAAAGAAATTTAAGAAAACGAAATAGAAGAGAGAAAAAAAAAAGCAAAAAAAAGCAGAGAGGTTAGAAGAAGGGAAAGATAGTTGATGACAAGATGGTAGCGACTAGAAACAAAAAATGGAAACTGAAGAACAGATTTCAATATCTAGTATAAATACTTCGGCTTTTGTCGAGGGCTTTATAAAGAAATTGAATTATGGATAAATCAAACTGGTAGCATAAACAAAGGGGCATAACTGCTATAAAGAAAGAATATGTGGTAAAAGGAAAAATTATAACTATAAAATGCACAGTTTTAAAATACATGTATCACAAATTAATAAGTGAATCCCATTTTTCCATTCTTTAACAAATTTACTCTTATTATTTTCGTCCTTACCATAGGCAATATATTTTTGAATTGTATAGTTGTCTTTTATTATGTTTACAAGAGCATTTATATTCAATGAATTGTGTAAACATCTTGTTCTGTAAATAAACTTTTTGATGATTATGATCATTTCATTATCTACTCTGTTACTGGGAAGAAAATTATGATGAAGGAGGCCGAAAAGAAAAGATTGTTTGTTTACTAAAAAGGGGATTAAAAGGGCTTCCAATAGTGGAATGGTGAAGCAGCTTTCTTCACAAAGTCACATGTCAATGGGTATTCACTTAAAAGAAAATGTAATATATATATATCTATAACATATGAGAAAGGTCAATGTAAAAAGCTCAATACAATAAATACCATTCACTACAACAGTGTCCATATTAAGAACAACACAAGACTATATAACAAGAGATCCCAGAGGGATATTGGCGCCCACGAAAGAATGATCTATGTATGACAATGGAAAGAGGTATCTTTCCTCTGCTTTTCAAACTTTGACTACATACTATATATAAATTTTTGAACAGATCGCTTTAGTACTTTCTGAGAAACAAATTTCAATTATCAAAATCCATGATGGCATCCTGTCAGCTATTTTGGTCAATGATCTATCCCAAAATGCAATATGCACAACTAGGGTCCTAGGGGAGCCTGTACATGAAGGGCTTCCAATAGTGTATCAAGACTACCTAATAAGTTTTGCACTTCTTCACACTCCCATAAAATATGAGTTATTGATTCTGGTTCAGAGTTACAAAATGTACATAGAGGGGAGACAACTAATCCAACTTTGGATAAAAATGAGTTAGTTGTAAGAATGTGATGATTTACTCTATATTGGAACCACTGAAGCTTTGAATTAGTTGTTATACAAAAGGGCAATTGATGTATTTTACACCAGGTCACTTTGTCTATGTTGTCAAATGTAGCATTCCACTTTCTGGTGCCGGATGGTATTATATCAGATTTAACAAAAATATTGTAGAAAATTTTTGAACCCTTATTATCCCAAAGAAAAATCTGTAAATTGAGAGGTATGTAGGGATAAAAAATGTCGTGTATGTGTGTATTGCATGATGCAATAAAAGTTCTGACC
>SAYR01046716.1:664949-687170 GCA_004382745.1 Argopecten irradians irradians | reverse complement strand
GGCCCATGGCCTTAACGGTCACCTGAGTTAGAATATATAATGAAACAAATTAAAGACATATAAACACTATATGCTGCGTCCTTGAAGTTGGTCAGTGATTATAAATTTTCACTTTTTAGACTATGAAGAGTATTTGCTTCCATCAAACCTGTGAAACTTAGAGGTATTTTTTGAAATTTTAATAATTTTGACCCTTTTGGTCCTGCCACTCTGCGTCCCCCAAGGGGTCCTCGAGGACGGATAATGAATGTTAAAATGCTTATATCTTAGGCTAATAATTCTTATCAAGTTTGACTCATTCCTACGAAAATTGGGCAATAATGTTCACAAATATGTTTTCCTATATAAACTAAAGTAAACTTGACCCCTCCCCAGAGGGTAACGTGAGACCCAAGGTCATATAATTCACAATTTTTATAAAAACAACCTTAAGACCCTTTCCATCTATAATTAATTTGATTCCACTATATCCAGAATTTAGAAGATTTTTGAAGTTTAGCCTATTTGACCCTTTTTTTGCCCCGCCCTCTGCCCCCAGGGGATCGGCCAGGACCAATGTGGATATGATATTAAAAGATACCATCAAGGCTAATAATTCTAACCAAGTTTGACTCATTTCCCTTATGAAAATTGAGCAAAAAATGCTCATTAATGTGTTTTTCCTATATAACTATAAGTAAACTTGACCCCTTCCCCAAGGGGAAACGCGAAACCCTAGGGTCATATAATTCACAAATTTTGTAAAGGACCTTAAGACCTTTTTATTTATGAAAAGTATTTGATTCTACCATTTCCAGAATTTCAGAAGAAGATTTTTGAAGTTTTGCCTATTTGACCCTTTTTATCCCCACCCCTCTGCCCCCAGGGGGTCCGCCAGGACCAATGTGGATTGATATTAAAATGCTATCTCAGGCTAATAATTCTAACCAAGTTTGACTCGTTTCCAATGAAAATTGAGCAAAACATGCTCATAAATGTGTTTTCCCTATATAAACTATAGTATAAACTTGACCCCCTCCCCACTGGGAAACGCGAGACTCTTCAAATATAATTTCACAATTTTTGTAAAGGACCTAAGACGCTTTCTATTTATGAAAAGTATTTTGATTCTACCATTTCCAGAATTTCAGAAGAAAGATTTTTTGAAGTTTTAGCCTATTTGACGCTTTTTTATCGCTTTAGTACTTTCTGAGAAACAAATTTCAATTATCAAAATCCATGATGGCATCCTGTCAGCTATTTTGGTCAATGATCTATCCCAAAATGCAATATGCACAACTAGGGTCCTAGGAGAGCCTGTACATGAAAGGCTTACAATAGTGTATCAAGACTACCTAATAAGTTTTGCACTTCTTCACACTTCCATAAAATATGAGTTATTGATTCTGGTTCAGAGTTACAAAATGTACATAGAGGGGAGACAACTAATCCAACTTTGGATAAAAATGAGTTAGTTGTAAGAATGTGATGATTTACTCTATATTGGAACCACTGAAGCTTTGAATTAGTTGTTATACAAAAGGGCAAATGATGTATTTTACACCAGGTCACTTTGTCTATGTTGTCAAATGTAGCATTCCACTTTCTGGTGCCGGATGGTATTATATCAGATTTAACAAAAATATTGTAGAAAATTTTTGAACCCTTATTATCCCTAAGAAAAATCTGTAAATTGAGAGGTATGTAGGGATAAAAAATGTCGTGTATGTGTGTATTGCATGATGCAATAAAAGTTCTGACCACTGCGACAAGACCTTGATACTGTAGAAAATTTGTGTTTACTCGATTTATTCTAATGAATTCCTCAAATGAGTAAAACAATAATTTGTCACTCTCCTATATTATGTCATTTATAACAAAAATGCTTTTCTGGTAATAATGTTTATAATAGACAGATCTCCCTCCTACCTTGATTTTACTATTGTACCAAATAGGAGCTTTCAAAATGTTTTTCTCCGGAACATTCTCAAGGTATTTTGAATTTAATAAATACCAAGATTTGAATACATCAATCCAGAATTTATTTTTAGATTTATCTATACATATCTTAATATATTCCGAGCCACAATGTGCAAAAAGATCTGTGTCAATATAAGTTTTAAGTAAAATCTGCCATTTCTCATTACTCTGATAAATTCTTCTGATCCATGTAAGTTTAAGTGAGTTTATGAAAGCAACAAGGTTGATCATCTTCAAACCACCATCAATTAAATTTTGAGTAAGTATCTCCCTCTTTATTTTATCTGGCTTTCAAGCCCACAGGTAATCAAATAGAATTGAATTAAGTTTGTTTATGAATTTAGTATCTGGATTAGGCAATGAGATGAATAGGTGATTAAATTGAGAAACGAGCAATGATTTGATAATGTTAATCTTTCCAATAGGTGTTAATGATCTTCTCTTCCAAATTTTAATTAAAGATTTTAGTTTTGTAATTTTTTTGTCAAAGTTCAATTTTGGTATTTCGTGAAGATTTACACTAAATTTGATTCCCAACAACGTAAATTTGTGTTTACCCCATTGTAAATTAAGTTCTGGTAAATAACTATCTTCACTATACTTTTTGCTACCAATCCAAATGACCTGAGTTTTATCAATGTTCATTTTCAAACCTGAAATATCTGCAAAATTGTTTAATTCTTTTACCGATTCCCTAAGTGACTGCTCAGAACCATCAAGTATCAGTGATGTGTCATCCGCATATTGCAATAATAAAATGGGGCAGTTTTCAATATTGATACTTATAATATTTCTATTACTTCTTATTTCTATAGCCAAGACTTCTGCACAAAGAATAAACAGATATGGTGCAATAGGGTCCCCCTGTCGGCAGCCCCTCCTGATATCGAAAAAAGATGAAATATTTCCCTCCTGATTTATAGCTGAATGAACATTATTATGCAAAGTTTTGAACCAGTTTACAATACTATTTCCAAAACCAAAGAAATGCAGAACCTTTTCAATAAATAGCCAGGACACTGAGTCAAATGCCTTTTCAAAGTCAATTATCAGGAGCATGCCGGGTATATTGTTTTCCTCTGTATAGTGCATAATGTCATCTATAAGTCTAGTATTAACCCCTATATAGCTACCCAATAGAAATCCAGTTTGGTCATCATTTATTAATTTATGAAGAACAGTTTTTATCCTATTAGCTATAGTTCCTGATGCAATTTTGTAAGAAATATTTAATAACGAGATGAGTCTCCAGTTTTTAATGAAATGTCTAGGTTTATCTGGTTTAGGAATACATGTTATTATACCCTGTCTCTGTGTTATTGAAAGTTGTCCTATATTGTAACCAAAATTAATAGATCTTACTATAAACTCTCCCAATTTTCCCCAAAAACATTTAAAAAACTCTGTAGTAAATCCATCCGACCCGGGGCTTTTATTGTTTTTCATTAGCTTTAGAGTTTTTCCTGCCTCTTCATAGGTAATTTCTCCAACTAAACGATAAGACTCTTTTCTTTTATCCGCCAAAATTTAATTAGATTTCATGCAGAATTCTATGACTAGTAGCAATTTAAAGGATTTACATCTATTTTCCCTATTGGGCCCCGCTCCTCCTACCCCCGGGGGGTCAGAGCCAAAATTTAAACACACTCTGTTCCCCTTCCCTAAAAGATGTTTCTGGCCAAACTAATTGATTACGTCCAATTGATTCTACAGAGAGGAGAGGGCTAGACTTACCATCTAGTAATGCCTTGGTGATGATAATTAACACTTTCCCTGCCTGTTCTATATGGCCACTGTTGACGAGTTCGGGGATTCTCTGGAAAAACTTGCGGTGGAATGGTGAAGCAGCTTTCTTCACAAAGTCACATGTCAATGGGTATTCACTTAAAAGAAAATGTAATATATATATCTATAACATATGAGAAAGGTCAATGTAAAAAGCTCAATACAATAAATACCATTCACTACAACAGTGTCCATATTAAGAACAACACAAGACTATATAACAAGAGATCCCAGAGGGATATTGGCGCCCACGAAAGAATGATCTATGTATGACAATGGAAAGAGGTATCTTTCCTCTGCTTTTCAAACTTTGACTACATACTATATATAAATTTTTGAACAGATCGCTTTAGTACTTTCTGAGAAACAAATTTCAATTATCAAAATCCATGATGGCATCCTGTCAGCTATTTTGGTCAATGATCTATCCCAAAATGCAATATACACAACTAGGGTCCTAGGGGAGCCTGTACATGAAACTCCAGACAGATTCCTTCAGTACTTTCTGAGATATAGCAGTAATAAACATCAACTATCAAAATCCAAGGTGGCGGCCTATCGGTTATCTTGTTCACCGATCTGTCCCAAAATGCAATATGCAAACCTAAGGCCCTAGAGGAACCTAAATATAAAATTTGAAACAGATTGCTTCAGTATTTTCTGAGATATTGCTGTAACAAACTTCATTTAGCTAAATCTAAGATGGCGGCCGGTTAGCCATCTCGTTCACTGATCAGTCCCAAAATGCAATATGCACAACTAGGACCCAAGGGGAACCTAAATATGAAATTTGAGAGCGGTCCTTTTAGTACTTGCTGAGAATTAGCGGTGATAAGCTTAAACTTTCAAAATCAAAGATGGCAGCCTGTCGACAATCTTGTCAAATTTGCGCAACAAGGGTCCTTGGTGGACCTACATATGAAATTTGAGAAAATTCTCTTCAGTACTTTCTGAGATATAGCAGTAACAAACTTTAACTATCAAAATCCAAGATGGCGGTCTGGCGGCCATCTTGCTGACTAATCGGCCCCGAAACGCAATATGCGCAACAAGGGTCCTCTTGAGACCTACTTATGAAATTTGAGAAAGATCACTTCAGTACTTTCTGAGAAATAGTGATAACAAACTTTAACTATCAAAATCCAAGATGGGTGCCTGGAAGCCATCTTGTTTACCGATCCGTCCCAAAATGCAATATGCACAACCAGGGCCCTAAGGGAAACAACATATGAAATTTGAAGGAAATCCCTTTCATACTTTCTGAGAAATATCAGCAACAAGAAATCTTAACAGACGGACGGACGGACAGAGCCCAAAACAATAATTAACATTTCTCTTTTTCATATCATTATCATGTTCTACTACTTACTAGTTGTGCAGCATATGATTCATATCTGCCTTGAGTTTGTCAAATGAGAGGTCCCACATCTGATTTGTCTCCCCTTCCACACCAAACGTGGGGTCTGGTGCTCCTTTCTGGTTATACAAGTCTGACTTACGATCCTGCACAGCATCTACATAAAAGTCAATACAATTGGGAGGCTTGTCACATGCTTGTTTGGTTGGGAGACTTGTCACCTGTTTGTTTGGTTGGGAGACTTGTAATATGTTTGTTTGGTTGGGAGGCTTGTCACCTGTTTGTTTGGTTGGGAGGCCTGTCACCTGTTTGTTTGGTTGGGAGACTTGTCACCTGTTTGTTTGGTTGGGAGGCTTGTCACATGTTTGTTTGGTTGGGAGGCTTGTCACATGTTTGTTTGGTTGGGAGGCTTGTCACATGTTTGTTTGGTTGGGAGGCTTGTCACATGTTTGTTTGGTTGGGAGGCTTGTCACATGTTTGTTTGGTTGGGAGGCTTGTCACATGTTTGTTTGGTTGGGAGGCTTGTCACATGTTTGTTTGGTTGGGAGGCTTGTCACATGTTTGTTTGGTTGGGAGGCTTGTCACATGTTTGTTTGGTTGGGAGGCTTGTCACATGTTTGTTTGGTTGGGAGGCTTGTCACATGTTTGTTTGGTTGGGAGGCTTGTCACATGTTTGTTTGGTTGGGAGGCTTGTCACATGTTTGTTTGGTTGGGAGGCTTGTCACATGTTTGTTTGGTTGGGAGGCTTGTCACATGTTTGTTTGGTTGGGAGGCTTGTCACATGTTTGTTTGGTTGGGAGGCTTGTCACATGTTTGTTTGGTTGGGAGGCTTGTCACATGTTTGTTTGGTTGGGAGGCTTGTCACATGTTTGTTTGGTTGGGAGGCTTGTCACATGTTTGTTTGGTTGGGAGGCTTGTCACATGTTTGTTTGGTTGGGAGGCTTGTCACATGTTTGTTTGGTTGGGAGGCTTGTCACATGTTTGTTTGGTTGGGAGGCTTGTCACATGTTTGTTTGGTTGGGAGGCTTGTCACATGTTTGTTTGGTTGGGAGGCTTGTCACATGTTTGTTTGGTTGGGAGGCTTGTCACATGTTTGTTTGGTTGGGAGGCTTGTCACATGTTTGTTTGGTTGGGAGGCTTGTCACATGTTTGTTTGGTTGGGAGGCTTGTCACATGTTTGTTTGGTTGGGAGGCTTGTCACATGTTTGTTTGGTTGGGAGGCTTGTCACATGTTTGTTTGGTTGGGAGGCTTGTCACATGTTTGTTTGGTTGGGAGGCTTGTCACATGTTTGTTTGGTTGGGAGGCTTGTCACATGTTTGTTTGGTTGGGAGGCTTGTCACATGTTTGTTTGGTTGGGAGGCTTGTCACATGTTTGTTTGGTTGGGAGGCTTGTCACATGTTTGTTTGGTTGGGAGGCTTGTCACATGTTTGTTTGGTTGGGAGGCTTGTCACATGTTTGTTTGGTTGGGAGGCTTGTCACATGTTTGTTTGGTTGGGAGGCTTGTCACATGTTTGTTTGGTTGGGAGGCTTGTCACATGTTTGTTTGGTTGGGAGGCTTGTCACATGTTTGTTTGGTTGGGAGGCTTGTCACATGTTTGTTTGGTTGGGAGGCTTGTCACATGTTTGTTTGGTTGGGAGGCTTGTCACATGTTTGTTTGGTTGGGAGGCTTGTCACATGTTTGTTTGGTTGGGAGGCTTGTCACATGTTTGTTTGGTTGGGAGGCTTGTCACATGTTTGTTTGGTTGGGAGGCTTGTCACATGTTTGTTTGGTTGGGAGGCTTGTCACATGTTTGTTTGGTTGGGAGGCTTGTCACATGTTTGTTTGGTTGGGAGGCTTGTCACATGTTTGTTTGGTTGGGAGGCTTGTCACATGTTTGTTTGGTTGGGAGGCTTGTCACATGTTTGTTTGGTTGGGAGGCTTGTCACATGTTTGTTTGGTTGGGAGGCTTGTCACATGTTTGTTTGGTTGGGAGGCTTGTCACATGTTTGTTTGGTTGGGAGGCTTGTCACATGTTTGTTTGGTTGGGAGGCTTGTCACATGTTTGTTTGGTTGGGAGGCTTGTCACATGTTTGTTTGGTTGGGAGGCTTGTCACATGTTTGTTTGGTTGGGAGGCTTGTCACATGTTTGTTTGGTTGGGAGGCTTGTCACATGTTTGTTTGGTTGGGAGGCTTGTCACATGTTTGTTTGGTTGGGAGGCTTGTCACATGTTTGTTTGGTTGGGAGGCTTGTCACATGTTTGTTTGGTTGGGAGGCTTGTCACATGTTTGTTTGGTTGGGAGGCTTGTCACATGTTTGTTTGGTTGGGAGGCTTGTCACATGTTTGTTTGGTTGGGAGGCTTGTCACATGTTTGTTTGGTTGGGAGGCTTGTCACATGTTTGTTTGGTTGGGAGGCTTGTCACATGTTTGTTTGGTTGGGAGGCTTGTCACATGTTTGTTTGGTTGGGAGGCTTGTCACATGTTTGTTTGGTTGGGAGGCTTGTCACATGTTTGTTTGGTTGGGAGGCTTGTCACATGTTTGTTTGGTTGGGAGGCTTGTCACATGTTTGTTTGGTTGGGAGGCTTGTCACATGTTTGTTTGGTTGGGAGGCTTGTCACATGTTTGTTTGGTTGGGAGGCTTGTCACATGTTTGTTTGGTTGGGAGGCTTGTCACATGTTTGTTTGGTTGGGAGGCTTGTCACATGTTTGTTTGGTTGGGAGGCTTGTCACATGTTTGTTTGGTTGGGAGGCTTGTCACATGTTTGTTTGGTTGGGAGGCTTGTCACATGTTTGTTTGGTTGGGAGGCTTGTCACATGTTTGTTTGGTTGGGAGGCTTGTCACATGTTTGTTTGGTTGGGAGGCTTGTCACATGTTTGTTTGGTTGGGAGGCTTGTCACATGTTTGTTTGGTTGGGAGGCTTGTCACATGTTTGTTTGGTTGGGAGGCTTGTCACATGTTTGTTTGGTTGGGAGGCTTGTCACATGTTTGTTTGGTTGGGAGGCTTGTCACATGTTTGTTTGGTTGGGAGGCTTGTCACATGTTTGTTTGGTTGGGAGGCTTGTCACATGTTTGTTTGGTTGGGAGGCTTGTCACATGTTTGTTTGGTTGGGAGGCTTGTCACATGTTTGTTTGGTTGGGAGGCTTGTCACATGTTTGTTTGGTTGGGAGGCTTGTCACATGTTTGTTTGGTTGGGAGGCTTGTCACATGTTTGTTTGGTTGGGAGGCTTGTCACATGTTTGTTTGGTTGGGAGGCTTGTCACATGTTTGTTTGGTTGGGAGGCTTGTCACATGTTTGTTTGGTTGGGAGGCTTGTCACATGTTTGTTTGGTTGGGAGGCTTGTCACATGTTTGTTTGGTTGGGAGGCTTGTCACATGTTTGTTTGGTTGGGAGGCTTGTCACATGTTTGTTTGGTTGGGAGGCTTGTCACATGTTTGTTTGGTTGGGAGGCTTGTCACATGTTTGTTTGGTTGGGAGGCTTGTCACATGTTTGTTTGGTTGGGAGGCTTGTCACATGTTTGTTTGGTTGGGAGGCTTGTCACATGTTTGTTTGGTTGGGAGGCTTGTCACATGTTTGTTTGGTTGGGAGGCTTGTCACCTGTTTGTTTGGTTGGGAGGCTTGTCACATGTTTGTTTGGTTGGGAGGCTTGTCACCTGTTTGTTTGGTTGGGAGACTTGTCACCTGTTTGTTTGGTTGGGAGACTTGTCACATGTTGGTTTGGTTGGAAGGCTTGTCACGTGTTTGTTTGGTTGGGAGGCTTGTCACATGTTTGTTTGGTTGGGAGACTTGTCACATGTTTGTTTGGTTGGGAGACTTGTCACCTGTTTGTTTCGTTGGGAGACTTGTCACATGTTTGTTTGGTTGGGAGGCTTGTCACATGTTTGTTTTGTTGGGAGTCTTTTACCTGTTTGTTTGGTTGGGAGGCTTGTCACATGTTTGTTTGGTTGGGAGGCTTGTCACCTGTTTGTGTGGTTGGGAGACTTGTCACATGTTTGTTTGGTTGGGAGGCTTGTCACATGTTTGTTTGGTTGGGAGGCTTGTCACCTGTTTGTTTGGTTGGGAGACTTGTCACATGTTTGTTTGGTTGGGAGACTTGTCAACTGTTTGTTTGGTTGGGAGGCTTGTCACATGTTTGTTTGGTTGGGAGACTTGTCACATGTTTGTTTGGTTGGGAGACTTGTCACCTGTTTTTTTGGTTGGTTGTTTAACGTCCTATTAACAACTACCGGGTACAGTCATACAAAGATAGCCTCCCATGTATGTGATGTGTTATGTGTGGTGAGTGCATACATGTTCTGTGTGGTGAGTGCATACATGTTCTGTGTGGTGAGTGCATACGTGTTCTGGGAGGCTGTGATATGTTCATGCTGAGTCTCCTTAATATAAGTGAAACTCTTTCCAATTTCAGTTTCACTTACAGCAAGGAGACATACAGAAGCCTCCTAAAACATATCTGGACTTATCACAACATTACATAGAAGGCTGTCATTAATGTCCCTTTCTATAAAGGTATTATAATGATTTGAAATTCACTACTACTGTATCTCAATAAAACAACACTATCAATGAGTTATTTCGTTATGAAGAGTTTCCTTCTGAGCATGAATAAATTCTTGATATTCTTTAATTATTGTAACTTTTAATTTAACATTGATTTAGTCTAAGTAAATAACATTCATTGTCAATATCACTGTAGCCAAGGCGACAGCTAAATAGAAGGACTGCTACTTGAGGATAACTTCATTACATCTAATTAAGTCTCACCCAAATTACTGAAGACCGGGAGAAGGGCCTCTGGGTCGTTGGTGATTGCACATTGTAGGAGTTTCTGTAGCTGGTCACGTGACAGATCCGATAAAATCTCAGTCATGGGTGGATACACAGGCACCTGTTGATAGATACAGTCAGGTGAAAACAATAGGTGCATTATAGGTAGGTAGCACAAATAATTCCAGTGTCAAGAATTTCTGTTTATAACTGTTCCAAATCATTAAAAGTTTGAAACATTATAACATAAACAACTAAACTCACCTACTCCACACAAAACAGATACCATATGATACAGACACATGTATAAATAAACTACATCAATCATACACATAACTAAATAGCATCAGCTGATATTCATGATAAACCGCTCACACAAATTACAATATATATTCAGAGGAACTTTAATTTTAGAAACAGTGCCAATAGCAGTATTGTTAGAGACTGTATGAGTACTTGTCTTGTCTGCCTCCCTGATCCTATGCAGGGCCAATAGCAGTATTGTTAGAGACTGTATGAGTACTTGTCTTGTCTGCCTCCCTGATCCTATACAGGGCCAATAGCAGTATTGTTAGAGACTGTATGAGTACTTGCCTTGTCTGCCTCCCTGATCCTATACAGGCCCAATAGCAGTATTGTTAGAGACTGTATGAGTACATGTCTTGTCTGCCTCCCTGATCCTACACAGGGCACTGACAGTATTGTTAGAGACTGTATGAGTCATGGCCTGTTTGCCTCCCTAATCCTATACATGCAGGGCCACTGACAGTATTGTTAGAGACTGTATGAGTACTTGCCTTGTCTGCCTCCCTTATTCTATACAGGGCCACTGACAGTATTGTTAGAGACTGTATGAGTACTTGCCTTGTCTGTCTCCCTGATCCTATACAGGGCTAATAGCAGTATTGTTAATTAGAGACTGTATGGATACTTGCCTTGTCTGCCTCCTTGATCCTATACAGGGCCACTGACAGTATATGACAACACCACAGTTTCTTTGGACAGCGACTACATTTTGTAGACACAATGGTCTGCCTCTCAAACTTCAGAGTCACTTTGGCAGAGATTTTTGAGGTTGGTGAACCAACAACAGCTGTTAACATCAACCCTATAAACAGAAGGAGTTGTATCATTAGATATGTGTGTGAGCACCAAAATAAAACTTGTATTGTAAGATACTAACTGTGTATTCTGTTTATCATGCAACCATATATTAGGACATTCAAAACGAAAGCAAATTGCCAGATATTTACTTGGTTTTGCTCGAAACGAGATGATTCTTTAATGGATAGGGAAAGATTCACTCACTACACTGATTGAGAGTTACTCCTTTTCCTACTGTGAAAAATATACATGCACCCAGACATGTTAACCTTTGGTAAGCAAAAAGAGGTAGATTTTTGACTCAAAAGCGGTAGCATTACACGCGTCATTTTTCGCGACGCGTCAGAGATATATAAATATCAATAATATGCAAAATAATTACAATCAAAGTACTGAATGTACTAAATGGCTCGGTCTTGATGATAGGAGAAATTTATTTTTAAGGTCAATACTACTGTAGTTTTGTACAATAAGAAATAAATTGGCTTGGACTTTTGACGATTCCTTGGACACCAAGGGTGTAAAATAAGAGACAAATACTTAAAAATCCTTGGAAGCTATTCTAATATTTCCTTATGATGTTTATATGTCAAATGATTTTATAACACATTCAGCATTTTTCCTTGTTAATTTGATGTTATGAAAATACTCCATTCTTAATGACTATTGTCATCAAGTTCCTGGGACGCACAGTATCAGTTAACAAGTAATCGTTGCAGGCAGAGAAAGACAAGAGGCGTACTTTTCTATGACAAAAATGTCTTAAATATAGAATATGTCTGTCCCTCTTAGAAGACTTATCAATATCACACCACGTGATTTTTGAATAATTTGGTCAATTGGTCTACTTTTTAACAGATTTTGTAAGTT
This sequence comes from Argopecten irradians irradians, assembly GCA_004382745.1. Lineage (NCBI taxonomy): Eukaryota > Metazoa > Mollusca > Bivalvia > Pectinida > Pectinidae > Argopecten > Argopecten irradians. The sequence goes on along the minus strand of SAYR01046716.1, from coordinate 675,344 downwards.
TCTTTTGTAAAAAGACAAGTTGGTTTGATATATCATTGTATCCGAAACTCAATTCAAACCGGATTAACTTGTTAGCTCACCATAGACCATGAATTGTGTTTGTAGCACTTTCTTAACTTCAGGATTGTTTTACAAAATTACAAACTGAATTTTTCTACAACATTTTTTTTATTTTCAAATCCCATACCTCTGATGAGTATACTAAAACTGTCATTACAGTGAATGCAAATATTTTTCAGTTTAAGATGAACAGGAAGAGATACATTCTTTATTTCTTATAAATAGCAAACACCGATTTAATTGTTTGTTCAGCAGGTTTTTTCCCTTTTTTAAAAACGCTACCATTAAACATTATGTTTCTGTACCTAGATATGTAAACAATTCTTATAAATTCTAATTATGTATTCCATAACATCAACTGGTGTTGTGGTAACCGATTTACGTCTTGAGAAATATCAACAAATTTTTATTCTTTCTGATATTAAGTTCTAATTTCCCATGTTATGCAATATTGTTAAAAATTCAGGTAACATTTGTTGTAGACCATCAAAATATTTCTGATATCATAACAGTGTTTATTGGCAATAATATGATAAAAAGTTTGGGATACATTCCAATATCATATATACCGTAAAAACTTGTATAATTTTGCACCAGGTACTGTTTTAGGGCTGAAATGCTTAAAAATCTACTAATCAGTATATTTTGCGCATCAAAAAATGGGGAATAACAATGGTCCAGGGAGTCCAAAACCGTATGTATGAAGGTGACAATTTCAATGCAAAAATATTCCCCATAAATGCTTTGACAACTTGCACAAAAAGTGTTGTATTTAGAAGAAAATAACATGGAAAACGCGCATTGTGTTTTGTTTTTTCTTTTATTGGCCACCGTAACCTGAAACTGAAATATCTAGCAGATGTCCAAAACCATCGGCTGTCTGGTCCGCCGTACTCCGTGCACATGTCAATGTTTTGAAGATATTACACATGAATAGTTAATCAGGTAATATTTGAAAAGAGTAGAATATATTTAACATTGGCACAATAAGTAATTAGTGTGTTTGAGATCAATTTTACAATCAACAGTAATCAGCTAGCGGAATACGTAGTTTAGCTTTGCAACAATCACAGTGTGCATAATTTGTCGAGATTTGGTAAGACAAAAATATTCTTTTCCACCAGGTAAGATTCTAAGTCATAAAGGTACATTGAAAATAGGAAGGGAGATAAAATAAACCAGATAAATATTTGTAGTCGGGATTAGACTGGGGTTGATTATCGTGATCAGGTAGCTCAGTCGGAAGAGCTACATTTTCTTCTCTCCTGTTCACAGAATTGGCACCCAACTAAATAACCAACGCTTGTGGTGTTTGAAAGGGTTCTCGTATGTATTTCAAAAAAGGAGGGAGGTAGTGTAGCGGGACTGGACTGGGGCTCGATTATCGATGACAAGGTAGAGCACGGTAGAGCACTTAGCTAGTGTCGGAGAGTCCCGGGATCGAATCCCAGTCTTTTGCCGCTACATTTTCTCCTCTCCTGTTACATATGGTTACATTACTGTGCATGTAGATATTCAAGGTTAAATCAACAATGTTCGCTGATCTTGCCAGATATTGCCTTTACAGTGTTATAATGAATGCAGTAAATGTATGTCCTCTATTGGTGTGATTGATTTAAAGGCAGTTCATGTGGTGACCCGAAAAAAAGGTAAAATTAATACATTGATAGCCAAGGCGGGGAAAACATAAGACGACCTGTGTTATACAAATTAAATGTTTAATTGATTTTCATTAAATTGTCTCGAAAGGTGATGATTGTGTGTTATGAACGATAAGCTTAAAATGTTCTTTACAAAAAATATATCCAGCTTAATGTCATATTGTGTTTTAATTTAAATTATCTTTTATTTTATTCATTTCATTTTCATTTCCAGCATGTACATGTCATAGAATATAACAAATGTCAGGTATATTTCTTAAATCATATTACAGTTAAATTCACAATAAGGAATTTGAAGATGATGATAGTATTTTTTCGGATTGATAATTATTAGAATATTAAGCTTCCACAGTTGAAAATTACTTCTTTTTTGTTCACAACAATTCTTCTCGCTAGACTGTTTTCCAGTTGAAATGATACATGCATGCTGACATTTGTAAAACATAAGGAAAACAATAAATGTGTTAACCAGAGTAATTACTGAAAGGCTAATATTATATATTTAAACATTTTAATCATAAATACCAATACAAGCATAAGGAAATATTATTTGAAGTTTAATTCCCCCGCTGTTTCTTCAGTCCTCCTTGTTCTTACATGTAAGAGTTTTGTCCTTCATAAATTGTTTTGTAATATAGCAGTTTGTTATATATATGTGCACCAAAGAGTATAAATATAGCACACGTATGCATGGGTACAGTGCGTAAATTAATAAGGTTATACAGAAAATGATGGTGCTGATCATGAAAAGCGTAAAGTCTATTTTGTTGAGTGAAAAGTTAAAAAAAAACTAACATTGTTCACACCTAAGATGTAAATCGCACTAAATAACAGTGATTCATGTGGGCTTTTTGTGCGATTAGCATTTCTAAGACTGTGCCAGGTGGTAGAGATTAGTTTCCGTTCGAGTGATGCACACAATGCAAGTGAGAGTCGGGAATATGTTTATGTAATGTTTTGTATTGCTAATCTCTGATGCTTGTTGGTAAAATATAACTCAGGATAATTGCTAAAGCAATTAACAATTAATTTCTCTACATTTGTTACAGATTGAAACAGCTATTTTTAAGTGCGTTTTTACGGAAGAATTAATGAAAAAGAAATCGGCATTTTTTCGTCGATTCTAGGTAGTTCCAAAAAATATACTCTCGAGTTTATATGAACATTCCATATATGATATTATGTCATTCGGCCAAATAATTTACTTCGTATTACCTTAGTTTATGAATATGCTGTATGTACATGTATATGATTAGAACGTCAAGGCTTCCTGTGGTTGAATAACTAAAATGTTTAAAAAGTATGGTTTAGTGGTAATCTCTCTGAAAACTCGAATAAGGAAAAAACCCCCTTTTTAGGGGTTTTAGTGAGTGAGGAGTTTTGATTTGATTTACTTTTGATTAGTCTGGGGGTTATCATATAACATGGTGCTTAATTAAAATTATCGATAATTATGGATGTGGTAAAGATTCAATACCTTACTAACTGCCGTTAGTTTTTAAGATTACCACCTTGGACATTTACAAATGTTCACGTTGCACGGTACTATTTTATCAGTAGACCAAATTTGTCCAAAAATTTTGTTTAGAGTTGTCTTTTCTTCCATTATAATTGTAGTTCCGGGATGAAGCGCCATGTGCCATAAACAGCCGTGATAAAATGCATTTCATTTCGCCAATGAATGTATTTTGCTCGAACAAATTTTGATTCCAAATTACAAAATCATTAAGGATTCAATTTTGATTGTGTGCAGAGGGTACTGGATATTGGAGTTTCATTGTATGTCTATTTTGCAGCAAAATGCACGTGGATAAGCACTGGTTACAGACTAGTATTGTGAGTTAAGTTAGTAAGTCAACGGTTGATAACGCTGGTTGGGGAACCAGCTCGAAGCGAAGCAATTTTTGGGACGAAACGTCTTCATGCGGTGGCTGGTTCGCTAATATTAGACTAGGTACGTAAGTGTGTTGCATGAGCGACGCTGTATTGAGTGGGTGTGGTGTGTAAGTGGATCTGGTTACTTGAGAATATACGACTTAGTTAGACACTTTTGTAGGTGTGAAAGCGCAGAGTCTAGACTCGTAGCTTTGTGGAATTTGATTGTTTCGATACTTGACAGATTATGATCTTTTTTGGATGTGTATTAGGTTAGGAATATAAAAGGCCAGTAATATCATGTGCACCTGAATATAGTCGCTTGTACCGGAACTGTAGTACGCATCACGCTCTCATCAGGTCAGTAACATTCATATTCAAATTTGGCTATTTAAAACTTCGCGTAATATCAAAGGTGTTGAAATAACACTTGCGCTAGGACGCTAGTAATCTGCGACAATTTCTAAGGCCAATCTACTGAGGAAATTGACTTAGAGAATTTTGCAACCAAGATGACAATGGCGAGGTATCCTCGCCAAAAACACATTTTGTTAACAAAAATTATGATTTTAGCTTTAATATTACCATAAGGCTTGCCATTGGATTGCGCTCATTCTTGTTTTTTAAATGTAATTAAGCTCACATTAAATTATAGAAGATGAAAAATGCCAAATAAATACATTGTAATATTTTTATATTCAAATGCTATTATCACCTTTTTTAATATTACAGTTTTGTCTATTTGGTTTTGGTTTTTTTTCATTTTTTTTTTTTTTTTTTTTTGTAATAACATACTGGACTGCATTTTTCTTTTGATTATAGCAGAGAAAAATACAAATATTGTTGTCTAAAATTTACAACGCAATATATCTGAGAAATAATCCACCCTGAAAAAAATAATAAAGCTTTTTTTTTTAGTGATATCTGAAAAATTAACCAAATCCGGCTACCTTTTATTAGAATCACCCCGATGCAATAATGGCGGTCCATTGATTTGCAAAGTTTTAGATTTTCCAGCAGACACTTGAAATGCCTATATTTTATATTAAAAAGCGTGAAGTGAAATGATTTCAACTTATAAGTAGTGTTTGTTTTTGAAAATGATGCTTACTACGTTTTTAAGCACAAAATATTATTGACAAGGCCTAGATTACGTGACTATTCCTTACGGTTTAAAGGTTCATGTAATGGCTTTAACAGTGATATTTTGCAAGCCTAAACGCATTACTGTGCTGCAATTGAACAGAATTAATTTCATTAATTGTTGGTATATACCCTGGCTAACTGTCAGTCTTACTGTTGATATGTAATTTGTGGAGCTGCGTGTAAATAGTAAAATATGAGAAAAATGTATAGTTCTGGAGAAGACATAGAACTCGTGTGAATTGCATTGATGGAACCAAACCAATCATGCCATCGTGTTCAGTTGTGAAATATGCCAGGTACTCCAACAGTTTGTTTGGCAAAATCGGACAACAAAATTGCGCAGGAGAGCCTAGTGTAGTAAATGCAAATGGGCTGCCTATAAAATGGCGGATCGAAAAATATTGCATATAAGAGCCATCTCAATTGATAACAAATGTTTTTATAGACACCAAAAGGTACTCTTGACATAAAAAGAAGACTCTTCACGAAAAAAAATAGTTCAAAACAATCTGTATGGGGCGAAAAAATGCAAATTTCCGGAAAGAGGCCCTCAAAGTCCACATTTTAACTATTTTTTTCGTAAATATTCTTCTTGTCATGTTCAGAGTACTACCTGTGGTATAGTGGTATGTACGCACTCTGTATCAATTAAAATGTCTTTTTAGTATGCGTATATTTTGTGAATCCGCCATTTAAAGCAGCCATTTGCATTTACAACAATGGCTCCTGCGCTAATTCGCTGGTCCGATTTGCCAACAAACTGTTGCGAGTACCTGGCATAGTCACTACTGAACACGATAGCATGTTTATTTGGTTCCAATTCAATGCAATTCACACGAGTTCTATGTCTTCTCCAGAAATATACATTTTTCTCTTAATTTTTATGATAAATTTTACAAGCAGCTTCACAAATTACTTATCAACAGTAAGACTGACAGTTAGCCAGGGTATATACCAACAATTAATGAAATTAGTTCTGTTCAATTGCAGCACAGTAATGCGTTTTAGGCTTGCAAAATATCACTGGTTAAAGCCATTACATGAACCTTAACACACATCGTTAGTGACACCACCCAGCCAAGGTGGAACTAGCCCCAGGCTGCTAATTAGCACCAGTGGGTGTTGGTCAGGGAGTGTTCACACCTCCTTTGTTTACTTAATTATGAAGCAAGTCACCCTACTCAGTCTGGTATACATTTTGAAGCCACCAAGGCAGCCCTAACCGACTATGAAAAATTCAGAAATCGGAAGAAAAAAAATGAAGACGATGTTTTGCAGAAATCGGAATATTTGGATATTAAAGCGGTAGGCGGAATATCAGTCTCAAAAGCGGTAGACTTCCGCCAGAATCGGTAGGGTTAACATGTCTGTGCACCTTCACAAACATGAGTACCAGTAATTCTATTCGGTGTGTAATATCACTGAAACAATATGAAAATACTCAAAAAACAATAATTATCCATCAAAGAATTACTTTACAATACATACCTTTGCCATGAGCCAAGAAAAAAATGAGACCATCACACGAGATTTTCGATATCATAAAAACGATATAATTCCGGTGAATGTAATGTCATTTTAGCGGGACTGAATGACGTTTCATTCACTGGAAGGTTAAAAGTTTGGGGGTCAAGTTAGAAAAAGTTCTGTCAGATGTGGAACAAATTCACGTTATCGTATTGACAGATAAAGCATTTCGCATTGACAGATAAAGCACAAGTAGTTATCGGTCAGTATGTGGAGCAGTTGTCGGATAAATCATATTTTTATTCCCTATAGTTTTTATTGTCTTCACCTACCTTATAAGGACTATATCAGTTCAATTGAGAAAAAGACATAAACTTGACTATTCGTTGTGTCCAACTCTTACCGACTTGTCGCATCTCTCGGATGTATCCATCCCTACGCATCATTTGGGCCTTCCTCCACTCATCCTCCGATTTCATGCAAAGTCTCGCACAACATTTCACCCTCTTCTCGTCACTTGGAAATGACCAACGTGATATCTGTGACCGAAAAAATGAATGAAGCCATAGTAATAATGTAAAGGATGTATGTTGAGGGCATCACACAGAATAATAAAATCTCACAGGGGTCTGTCAAGTGGACAGGGATATCTCAACAGCAGTGAAAGATTTTGGTCAAACCGAGGCTTGCAGAGACGACCCAAATCTTTCATGAGAGTTGAGATATGTCTGGAGATATCCCTATCCACTTGACACTGACGCATGTTTGATCATTTTTCTCCCATTCTTAGTGGAAAAATTATGATTTTTCATTTGCTTACCAGCTTTTTCATTACGTTATTATGACAGGAATGTTGTTATGCTTCAAAATTTATGACATGATCAACAATGCATGCTGCATAGTAGCTGCATGTATTGATGATGTCAATTGTCATAGTGCGTGTGAGCTGTCTTAATTAACTTGAGCTTGATTGGCCTGAGGGAACCTGAATATTACAATTGAGAAACTGAAATACAAAATAAAAACCTAATTTATGAAGTTACTGTCTTACTTTTTTCAGTAGATGTTGATCTAGTGGCGGGACACATTTTTCCAGGCTTTCCCAGCTGTAGTGTAGAGCTGTAGCAGATGCTGACAAATCAAGGAGAGGTAGCGGTGTCTTCTGTGGCTGTATGGTATCATCGTCTGGTTCTGGGAATGTGTACAACAGAGGCTCACTATCACGCTGACGTCGCCGTGATAGACGTACCAACTGTTGTACATGTGACCAATCATCTTCACTATCACTGTCACTGGACGGGTTCAATAGAACGTCCTCTGAAACACCAAGATGGGGGTTTGGATGCATTGTTAGACAAAAGTAAAAACTTAACACACAATTCAGTTTTGTGCAACAAAAATCATTTTTGTTTAGTACAATTCTATTTTGTATGTAAATTAGTCTACAGATATACATATATATGCAAATTATCCCTTTTGTCACCATTTTTTAAGAAAATCTCTCATTTGATTTTGTGATTGTATGCTCAGTGCTGATGTTTGGCCATGGAGAGAGAATATCAATTATCAGATACTGACTGCAGTATGGTTTTTTTTTCTCTGGGTACTCTGGCTTAATTTTCCTCCATTTCCAAAAATTAATTGGCATATTATTATATGACACTGGCTGTTAATAGCTAGGTCATATTTAATCAGACAAACCAATCCAACTTCTTAGTCATGCATATGTACCGGTACATACAAAGTACAGTTGTATATCTATGAAGACCTATGTGTAACCTATGATATTTGGTGCCTATATTTGATATAAGGAAGTAAAATGTAATTTTAATGACAAGATAAACAAATGTATATGTTCAGGGTCTTAGCAGTTAAAATTAGCAGTGTAAGCGACTATCTGGATAAAAGCAACAACAAACAAAACCGGTATCTCTACATACAATGTATTTAATCTAAGAATTCTAGATTTATAATGATCTTTGATACTGAGGACGTTCTGACTAAATGTGTGATACATACATGTACATATATATACACACTGTACATTTGTAAGTGTTAATTCCAACACTATATTACTGCTACAATTATATTATTTATTAGTAAGCCCTCTGTGGCTGGGTTGAGAGTTTGAAACACAGGAAGGGTGCCAGATACGACTATAGGTTGGTGTTTTATCTCTGGGTACTCCTATCCTCCCACACTCCCTAAACTTATAATTGTCACATGTAAATGACCCTGACTATATACAGCAATGCATTTCAATGAAAAGATATATACATGGTAAGAACATAATGGTGCAATTACATTTATCCTGCAACTGTCCCACATACTGACCGATAACTACTGCCGGATAAACTTGTGCTTTATCCGTCAATACAAAATGCTTTATCCGTCAATACGATCACGTGAATTTGTTCCATATCTGACGGAACTTTTTCTAACTTGACCCAGAACTTGAACCTTCCGGTGAATGAAACGTCATTCAGTCCCGCTAAAACGTGACGTCACATTCATCGGAATGCCGTCATTTTTACGGTATCCAAAATCTCGTATGGCGGTGTGGTTTTTTTCTTGGCTCATGGCAAAGGTATGTATTGCAAAGTAATTTTTAAACGGGTATATATTGTTTTTTGTGGCGGGACACATTTTTCCAGGCTTTCCCAGCTGTAGTGTAGAGCTCTAGTACGGCAGTAATAATGCTTGTAATTATTTATACTTTTTAAAGAACTTTTAATTTCTGTTTCCGAATTAGGTAGTGGGGCTTAATGATCATCAGAATTTATCTTTGTTAGGAAATGGGAAAAGATTTCAATAATGAGTTTACACAACGAGTGGCTGGCTGTTTTGAGGATATAGAATTTTCCACACGAAATGATTATATATTAAAATATTTAGAGAGAGAGGTAAGCAGGTGGTCTTCTGTGGCTGTAATGGTATGCATCGTCTGGTTCTGGGAATGTGTAAACAGAGGCTCACTATCACGCTGACGTCGCCGGTGATAGACGTACCAACTGTTGTACATGTGACCAATCATCTTCACTATCACTGTCACTGGACGGGTTCAATAGAACGTCCTCTGAAACACCAAGATGGGGGTTTGGATGCATTGTTAGACAAAAGTAAAACAATTACACACAATTTAGTTTGTGCAACAAAAATCATTTTTGTTTAGTACAATTCTATTTTGTATGTAAATTAGTCTAACAGATATACATATATATGCAAATTATCCCTTTTGTCACCATTTTTAAGAAAATCTCTCATTTGATTTTGTGATTGTATATGCTCAGTGCTGATGTTTGGCCATTGGAGAGAGAATATCAATTATCAGATACTGACTGCAAGTATGTTTTTTTTTCTCTGGGTACTCTGGCTTAATTTTCCCTCCATTTCCAAAAATTAATTGGCATATTATTATATGACACTGGCTGTTAATAGCTAGGTCATATTTAATCAGACAAACCAATCAACTTCTTAGTCATGCATATGTACCGGTACATACAAGTACAGTGTATATCTATGAAGACCTATGTGTAACCTATGATAATTTGGTGCCTATATTTGATATAAGGGAAGTAAAATGTAATTTTAATGACAAGATAAACAAATGTTTATGTTCAGGGTCTTAGCTGTTAAAATTAGCAGTGTAAGCGACTATCTGGATAAAAGCCAACAAACAAAACCGGTATCTCACATACAATGTATTTAATCTAAGAATTCTAGATTTATAATGATCTTTGATACTGAGGACGTTCTGACTAAATGTGTGATACATACATGTACATACTACTATACACTGTACATTTGTAAGTGTTAATTCCAACACTATATTACTGCTACAATTTATATTATTTATTAGTAAGCCCTCTGTGGCTGGGTTGAGAGTTTGAAACACAGGAAGGGTGCCAGATACGACGGTGACCTCCTTATATCCCTACGGCCCAATAGTCCAAAGGCCCGTCAGTCCGAAGGTCCATTAGTCCTAAGGCCCGTTAGTCCGAAGGCCCAATAGTCCGAAGGCCCGATAGTCCGAAAACAGATAATACAATTGGGATTTATATGCGAATAGTACTTGAAATGAAACAAACGTTTATTACAGTTTTCGATGCAAAAGATTTGTTGTAAACTTGCTAAGGTATACTTACATGTATGTGACTATAGAATTGATACAGAAAATGATATGAAA
>SAYR01046716.1:602756-664939 GCA_004382745.1 Argopecten irradians irradians | reverse complement strand
AGTATTTTCAAATATGTTTCAGTGAGTATTACGACTGAATAGGATTTAACGGATGGTGTTTTGTGAATGCGCTTATTCTATTTTCCACGGCAGTTAAAAAGGAGTTACACCTCAATTCGGTTATGAATGAATATTTACGCTCCGCATCAAAGAAGCATCACGCTTCGATCGGAAACCAGTAAATAACTGTCAATTTGCTTGTCGGTTTGAATGCAATAATAGTTGCAGGATAAACAGAATACACGATTAGTATCTTACAATACAAGGTTTATTTTTGGTGCGTCGATCACGGAAAGCCGAGATGCTACTCGGCAAAGCCTTCGTCATCTCGGCCTTTCCTAAGTCTCGCACCAAAATAAACCTGTATTGTAAGATATAACCATGTAATTCTTATTTATGGTTTGTATTTGTAACTAAATAGATCGATGAAAAGGTAAATAATATGAGAACTTTGATGATATATTCCAAGATTCCCTTTTTGGTGCCCCATTACTCCCACGTCTTCCCACCTTTCTACGTGTACCTATTTTTGCCCGAATTCATATACTTCAAACATTTTGAACAATGTATATTACATGAAAAACATTTATTCCTTTACCAATGCTATTTTTACCCTATTTTAGTGACAAAGTCGAATACTTTATTGAACTCAATCGTTAAGTAACGGTTCGTAATCAACCAACCACACAAGCATGACGTTAGCAAACTGAGTTTATAGTACAAGTGCATCGTTTTGATAATTTTAGAATGATTTCTATCGGCGACATTAACAAACAAATTACCATTAATATAACAGTTATCCTCTTCCTCCAGAAAATCTGACGGCGAATCGTCTCGAATCTTACTAAACCTGTCATGTAGGAAGAGATCGCGTGTCGGCGTCATACAGGCCATCCGCTTTCATTTGGGCGTAAATCCTCAATAACAATTCAATGTGGGAAATCCCCGCCCTCGTTCTGAAACTATGTATACAATACGTACTGTTCAAAGATTGGTTAGCTTGCTGGTACTAAAATGTGAAGTACAGTATAGATCTAGTGTAGCTCTATGATCTACATTGTAATGTGCCGACACGATGTATCTGTATACAAAATACATTTACTCCTTAGATGTCAATGTATTCACTTCTACCTGGAAGAAATCTCGCAATACCATGCATCGAAAAAATGTAACTGTCTACAACTGTATACCTTGTACTGCTTTCTTTTGCCAGGTACATGTACATGTCTTCTTTTGGTGCACAAATCACCCGATGTCGATGATTGTTATTTGTGTGGATTGGCAGGGGCGTGATTGTGGGGAAAAAAGTGAAGTTATTTACAGTGATATGAAAGTGTGCAGGATATTTTTTTTTGTACAGTTATAAGATAAAAATGTGATTAGAGTTTTAATAGGGAGTGGGAGTTAAGGTCTTCAAGTTCTGTTTTTAGCATATGTGACTTGAAGACCTGCAGTGCAGTCCTTTTGTACTGTAGACACCGGTAGAATGTTCCATTGTTGAATTGTGTGTGGATAAATGATCACTATATGTCACTTACTAATGTAATATTTTTTTTTTTCAATTTTCAATTCAAAATATTTTATTGTATATATAAAATTATATACAATGGGATTGGGTAACAGAGCAGTGCCTATATCAACCCTTTCCCTCTTTCAGTAATGTACAATATTTATGAATACAAATTAACATCAAATTACAAATTAATTAATATACACATCCTTACACTCTCTCACACACATCCTTCACGTTCCCACCCTTTGAATTATATTAAAGAATCAGGGAGCATTTAAATTTGAGTAATATATATGGGGAAGATGTACAGTAATAAATAATTCATTATTAAATGTGTTTTATTAATTAAATATATGACCGAATTATATCAAAAATGTAAGTTATATCACAATAGTCTTTTTGTATGTATTATATATTGGACACAACATTATCTATGATATATTTGTTATCAAATCATCAGAAAGTAGAAGACTAACCTTAAACAGGGGCGTAGGAAGCGGGGGGGGGGGCGAGAGGGGGGGGCAATGCCCACCCCTCCTGTTCCCCAGGACGGAGGGGCAAACATGTCTTTTTGACCGCCCCCCCCTTTTCGCAGTAGTGAAATGTTCTAAAAATGCACATTTTAAAGAAAAAGTGTCCTTCTGCACATTTTTTTTACTTCTATTTTAGAAATTTTAGAAAAAATTTCGCTGCGCGGGCGCCGTTTCCTAAAACGCTTCAAACCGCAATCTTTAATAATGGAAATTCCATAGCACATGAACTAGACTAAAAATGTAATCAAGGATATTATATTATTTCAAAAAAATGTTTCTGTAAAAGTATTAAGGATTTGTGGCCAGTCAAAAATGATAATTTTCATGTTTATGCTGGAAATGGCTTTATTAGACCATATGTAGAAACATCTCCGTGCCGCGCGCGAACCCGGAATAACCTGTTAAACCACACGATATCGAGGTCAAATTTCTGGCTGACCATCCCGATTACTGCATATTTCTAGCCCTAAACCGTGTGACCATCACAATAGTCCGTGCTTATAGCTGTACTATAAACTGATGTGCTAATTCATTACATCGACGGTCACAGGAAAAGCCGAATCAAAGATTTTTTAATGATTACTTTTGAGTGAAGTTAATCGATACAATATACTTTGTTCGAATATTAATAATAAAAGAGTGAAAATTCGATGTTTCAAAAAACTCGAATTTGATGCTCTAATATGCAGGTATCTTCGTGGTAAACTATGAAAGAAATCAATTACAACAGATAATGTGCCGGATGGTGTGAATCCGGTTAATGTTCAGATTGAGCCTGGGTTTGCATAATGGTATGACGACCTCACATTTCATTTACATAATGAGGTAACTTTTAAAACCATCGAATAAGGCATCGTAAAACGTCATCTCGAGCGCATTCGTAAATTTGTATTTTTTTCCCAGGTAGGAACGAGCACTTGGACCCAACAAAACAAAATCATCACGCCCCCTTCAGTGCTGCGCAAATTCCATCAAAAATACATCGTAAAACCACCCTTCCAAGCCATGGGTCATAAATCGTAAATTTTTCCACCGGGAGACCCCAGACCCACATTCGACACAAAATCTCGCGCCTTTCGACGCTCGCAATTGCAAAAAATGCATGCGTAAAACTGATCCGGTCATTCTAAAACTCGGAAGCTAATTTGCGTATTCAGTTAATTTCCTGTTTAACGAAGTCACTGGTCTAGGATGTGATACATAGATTATATATGTATGATATATGAAAAGACTGAATATCAAGTATATTATCCTGTGGGTGCGGCTCGCGAAGGGGGGAGGGGAATTTCGAGTATATTGAGGACATTGCCACCCCACATTAACGTTTCATCTTTCCTTAACGCCACTAGCTTTAGTTAGATGTCACATGGAGATAAATCCATTCTGTTTAAGGATCAATTATAAAAATGCTCAGAAATAAAATGGGCCGTTGATTCCCCTCTTGAGCCTGTCAATTAAATTATCACATAAATCTTATCAAATTAAGGTTACTACGTAACTCCTTGTCTTGAGTTGACCTACAGGTACTATGTATGCGGGGGAACAATTATGTTAAAAACAACTAAAGAACAGACGCAGTTGTAGTGAGGCTTATCAACTTAAATATTGATTAGACTGTGAATGTAATAATATGTTCATTACTAACTGATTCCATATGTCCATTGTGCTAGGAAAAAAGCTGTTTTTATACAGTTAGTGCATGCAAAAGGACATTAAAATTATCCTATTGCAACGCAATTTTATAGTTGTTGTTATTGTTGTTATATAGGTGAGGATTATCTTTAATATAAGATAAGTCAGGAGTCATGCGGTTGATAATTTTATACAGTTGAGTCAAACAGGTGTTTTCGTTTGCTTGCTAGCTAATTAGAGAGTAAATATTTGTTTTCAGAATATAGTTTATATGAGATGTACCTCTCCTCACTACCCGGTGGATTAATTTGCTAATGTGCTTCAAAAACTGTATTAGTGTTTTCAATTTTCATTGAACGGATACGAGTATACAATTGGTCCATACTATATCAAGCATGATTCCCAAATAGTCGTATAGTAATACTTTTATATATAATTCAAGGGCATTTGCGATCAATTTTATGCTTAAGCATTCGAAGTATATTTTCAATTGCTTTGATAGGCTTTGTTTTGAATGCAATGAATATGGTTAGCCATGTATCCTGTTATTGATGTTTAAGCCCCAGCGATGCTATGGCTAGTCATGTTCATTGATGAAAGTATGAGATATCAGGATGATTAAGGTTCTTCTTGTATATATATGAAGTATACGTGTATTTATAGCGATTGAAAATTAAATTTGGCCAATGTTTTTTAGCCCATTTTATTTATTAAGTGTAGAGGTCATGTCAATTTGAGCTGAATGACAGTCTGCAATGTGACTCGGTCTTTATCAATAAGTATATAAATATAAATGATGTGTGATCTTGCAAATAAACTTAATGTTTGAAAAGAACTTCAATTGTAATATCATTTATAATAAGCTAAAAAGAAGAAAATGGCCCCAAGACTGAGCTTGGGTTTCAACAAGCGGCTGATATGCTGAAAGAAAGATACATACCTTCTAGACGACTAACTCTTTGGGATCTATGCAGTAGATAAGCTTCGAACGCATTATAGACTATTTATTCAAGATATATCCGATATTTTCCTAAGTTATATAGAGGCACTTTTGCCAAACGGTGTCAAAGGGCTTATTAGAGACGCAATATATCAAGGTTTTTTGTTATTGTAATCGTAAATGGAATAGAAGGTTGATTGTAAAGCTAGTTTGTATTGTTGTTTCTAGATTATTTGGCAAGATGTTTACTATGTTTTGTAATTTGTTGGTCGTGGAGTTTGTATGTATATTGGTCTTTAGGTGCGTTTGTTTTGAGATACATGATTGGTACGTTACAACTTGGTCCGGTGGAAGATACATTTAATCAATCTTCCTCGCCACCTATCGCTGGCGTCTAGATACTTCTTTGTAATTTAAGTGCATGCTTGTGTGTTATGTAATGCTTGCTAATGTATGGTATTAAAATATGTATGCTGTCATCTACAAAGAGTCTGAGGTGCCTGTGTTTGATTTCAATTGCTGGGAAGTTGTCGTTGATGTATACGTAAGGGAAAGAATTGGGGCCCAAACAGGGTTCCTTGTGGTATTCCTGACGTAACGTGGTATTTTTTTTCTGACTGTTTCCCTTATAAGTACAAATGGTTTGGGGTGCGGTGTGATTAAGAAGAGTCTGTAAACTCCATGTACGTTTTGTCCTGTGTACCGTAATATTTTGAGTGTATTGTAGAGCGTTTGTGTGGGGACTTAGTCAAATGCATTGGCCCAAAGTTCCCTATGATGGAGTGATGTTCTGTTTTGTTTGTTGATTGTTGTTATGTTTTGATGTTATATTGGGACGGCTGCCTGAGATCAATATTGTAAAATATAGAGATTTTGTTGTTTTTCGAGGTGTTTCACTGTAGAGGCTAGGTTATAATATGGTCCATGTTTTGTGATGGCATGAATTGAGGTGAGTAGGAGACTGGTCTATAATTTTGTAGTATTTCCCTCATGTATTTGGTACTGGTCCTGAAGCTTTAAAGTTGGCTGTGAATGTTTTCTAAGGAGTTTTTGTATCCCTAAAGCATGGTTTATGTGTATTGGGGCGCATAAACAGGGGTGGTGTTGGCCTTTTGTTAGGTAAATGTATGCGTTTGTTCTGTTGTGAATGTTTTTTTGAAAACTGGTTGTATGAAAATCCGTTGTTAGCTTTTGTAAGTGTGTGTCTGTTACGGAGGGTTGGACCATCTTTACAGTAGGGAGCTGGTGGATATCATGTGTTTTGATTTCCGAGTTGTTTGGATGTTGTAATAATTTCTTAAGAGTTAAGATATCGTTTGTGTGGTTGAGTTGTTTGCTGCATGCCTGTATGTGAGATCTTTAATCTTATTTTCTACTTAAGAACGGTATGCCATTCGTTATCATGGTTCTATTGATTGACAGCATCTGATTTTAGTGTTATATATTTTGGTGTTCTTCTACATATCAGTTTTCTTGATCTCCTCTTAATCTTGACTATAAGCTTCTGTGTATGACTAGTCATGATTCGGGCTTTGCCTATGAGTGTGTTGTTTCTGTCCCCTTGTTTATGATTGACGAGTTTGTTTATGAATGTGAGAGTCAAAGTACGTGGTCACCTGGCCATAGTGGGTTTGTTTGTGAATGTGAGATAAGTATATAGTCAGCTCATTTAGTGGGTTTGTTTGTGAATGTGAGATCAAGTATAAAATGGTCACCTCTAGTGGGTGTGTGGTGGTGATCATGTGAAGATCCATAGTAGTATACTGGTCACCTGCTAGTGGCTTTGTTTGTGAATGTGAGATCAGCATATGGAGTGCACTTGCTTTTCGATAAGGTGGGGTTGTTTGTGAATGTGAGATCAAAGTTATATGGTCACCTCTAGTGGGTTTGTTTTGTGAATGTTGTATGATCAAGTATATGTGTCACCCACTAGGGGGTTTTGTTTGTGAATGTGAGATCAAATATTATGGTCACGCTCTAGTGGGGTTGTTGTGTGATGTGAGATCAATATTGGTCACTACAGTGGGTTTTGTTTGTCGAAATGTGAGGATCAGTATATGGTCACTCTAGTGGGTTTGTTTGTGAATGTGAGATCAAGCATATGGGTCACCTCTAAGTGGGTTTGTTTGTGAAGTTTGAGATCAAGTTATATGTCCACCTCTAAATGGGTTTGTTTGTGAATGTGAAGATCCTGAAGTAAAATGGTCACTCATTTTAGTGGGTTTGTTTGTTGATGTGAGGGATCAAGTATGTGGTCACCTCTATGGTTTGTGTTTTTTAATGTGAGATCAGTATAATAGTCACCTTCATAGTGGTTTGTTTGTGATGTGAGAAATAAGTAATGTGGTCACGCATCTTAGTGGGTTGTTTGTGAATAGTTGAGATAATACTATGGTCACACTCTGTGGGTTTGTTTTGTGGAATGTGAGATCAAAGTAAATGGTTCACGTCTAGTGGGTTTGGTTGTGATGTGAGGATAAGTATAATGGTCACCTCTAGTGGGTTTGTGTTGTGAATGTGAAGCCAAAGTATGTGGTCCCAATCTAGTGGGTTGGTTTGTGAAATATGTGAGATTCAAAGTTACGTTGGTTCACCTCTAAGTGGGTTTGTTGTGAATGTGGAGATAAAGTAAGGTGGTCACATCGCAGTCGACATGGATTTGTTTGTGAATTGTCAAAATCCTTCTGAGAGCGACGCACCTGATCTACTTCAATATATAGGCGCACACAGTCACCCACTTACCGTTATACGGCTCTTTTTGGATCGTTGAATATAAAACATACGTAAATAACTTGTTTTCTAGTTTCTGTGTATCCCAGTTATCGAGTATGAGATTAGTCAGGAGTTGTAATTAATGGTGGAAGTGATCGGAAACCATGTGAGTTAATGCGAAGAGGGGTCAATACAAGTAATTATTTAAAAATTACAGTTGCATGATGTACAGTGGAAGGTGTTTGTTGAAGTCCTTGTGAATTGTGTCTGCTTGAGCCTGATAATATTGCTTTTCAAAAGAGAAAGTAAACAAAATAAAATATTGTGGTTTTTTAATGCTTTTAAAAAAGGCAGACGCTGTATAATTAAAGTTTATGGACAAGAGAAAATTCTATTTTTTAATATTGCGGTTCTTATCTGGAGACGCATAATATTTTGAAGAACCCCAATATCACAGTTTTTTTTTTTAGATTACATGTAACATTTGTTTTACAAAGTATGTGATGCTGATATGCAAATTATGTCCGCATACATTACAGGAACACAATTAATATTCATGTAAAAGGGTCCCCATTAAAGCTGTGTCCACGTCCCGAGACTGGGTACGCTGGTCTCTTGCGGATGCGTACCACCTTTTGGGTGTGGTGTCGTGTCCGCGTGATAACGTGTAGCTAAAGGCTACAGTAAGCGCTCAAAATCTGAAGGACCAACCCCCTGTTTGCCGTGTGTTGCATACTCGTATCCGGGGAGAAGAAGGTACCGGTGGTTGAAAATAGGTGTTTGGCCTCATTTTTCTTTGCTTTTTTTACTGCTACATGCCACTTGGCTTCATACTCCGGTTAGACGAGAGGTTATATATATCAATCGGCTTGTCATGTCAAGCCATTGGTTCCTAAATTTCCAAGAAGGCGGCATCGTCGGGACCCCACGGGTGATCGCACTACATCACGCTACACTTAATCAACCGTCGGGCAAACTCATCGTAAAATCCTCTGTAGAAATATTGCTAACAAACTGTGGTCTCCGACGAGGAAGAAAGGCGGTGGACTAGGTCAATCCGCGAGTTTAAATTTGGGATTGGTCTTGATTCATGATCGATCTTAGGCGGGTGTGACTTAACACAAAGACTAAGTATTTATCATTAAATCTCGGGCGAGTGTGCTAATCGGCGAAGTTCTTTGACTTGAATTTTGTTAGGTTGAATATATTCTGAGTATATATCTGTGTATCCCCAGGTACTGATGATGCAGAGGTAGACGTATGCGGAAGAGTTTGTTGATAAAACGAGCTTATAATGTTTCTTTATAAACACCAACGGCCTCATACATAATTTTCGCCCTGCCATCAATAGGGCTCGCATTACCCACATTGATCTATCGGTTGGTGTCAATGCTATCATTTTTCTGGGAGCGATCACTTTCCAATTAACTGTACATAGGGGCTATAAAACAAAGGGTCACACCAAAACTTGAGGATTTACATAAGGCGGATTGGACTCAGTTTAAATCTTACTATCGCCCGAGTAAGCTCATTGAGATAACATCTTTTGAAAACCGTCATATTCAAGAACTTCTACTGAGCGCTCCAATTCTATTGTGCTACAAAAACCATAACCGAAAAAATGCTTTTTGCTAAAAACCGTACAAAGTTCCTTCTCTCAAATGATTCCACTTTATCATAAGATCTGTGTGAAGGGCAGCTGCTGAAGGGCGGTTACATGGTATCTCGCAAACGCGTCTCAAACATATAAAACAATCTTAAATTCTGGAGAGCAAAAGCTCGAAGTCCATCTAAATCCCGACTAAGAAAAATACTTGAAAGAGTAACGTCTTCCTAAAAATTAATTCAGATACAATACTGAACAGAAAGTTCTTTGGAATAAATTGTTAAAAATCCAGTGGGAAAAGAAACAGCATACACTCTGCCAGCACTCATTACAGCAAAAATAAAAATGTTTTCTCATCAAAATCCGAAACTAGCTAGACGCTTGTGTCAAAAAAATATTACTGAAAATTCATAGCCTCAAAAATAATTCCAAAAAAAAATCCTCAAAAAGATTTAGAAAAAAAAAGAAAGAGGAAAAAGAGAAACGTCTAAATTTTTAATCCTCCAATTCTGAAAGTTATAATAGGCCTTTCCTAGTTACCAGAACTGCTCGAGTCCCTTGAAAATCAAAGGACTCGTCTAGCTGGGCCACAACGAAAATTACATTATGTTTTTAAAACAATTACCTAGACCCTTCACTAAATGTCTTTAAATATAGTTTAACCAAGTCTATTTCTTCTGGCAAAAAACTCCCGGATTCTTGGAGGAATCTACTATAATACCCTTTCCGAAGCCGCGAAAAGGATGCTATTGATGCCAATAACTATCGTCTCTAATTTCACTGACGAGCTGCATTTGTAAAAACTCTAGAACGTATGATAAAGTACTAGATTTAGTTTGGTCTGGACTATAGAATTGATACGGAAAATGATATGAAACAACGAAATGTAGCGTATTTTCAAAAAGAGCATAATCTTGAAATACATAAACGTATCTGATATTAAAGAGTATTATTTTGTATATGTACAATGTGATCCTGTTTAATATTTCCCCGAAAAATATCATTATGCGGACCATTTCCATCATTATGGGTAGAATAAACAATTCAAAGAATGTGGAAGCAAAAATAAGTCCTTAAATACATGTATATATTGTACAAAATAACGTCGTTTACAGGTATAATAAAAGTCATTTTTCGATAAGATTTGATTATATACATCATTTATTCATGAAGCAATGTTAATCCTAATGCAATACAGTGTACATAAGGCCTACAATCGGACATTTTAAAGCTTGTATGTTTGTAAGATAATCCATAGAATGTATGATTGTGAGATATCCTATAAAATGTAAGATGTTATTTTATTATTTTTTTTTATCATTTTTTTCTTATTTTGATGTAATTTTGACCTGGCATTGCTCATGAAGAAATGACAACTTGCTGTCCATAGAAATTGTCAGATCATCAGTGCCGAAAAATGTTTTCGTCAAAATACGTTAACTATAACAACTCTCTAACTTGCAATATTTACTAATTTTCGGACTAACGGGCCTTCGGACTATTGGGCCTTCGGACTAACGGGCCTTCGGCAATATACAGCAATGCATTTATATGAAATGATATATACATGGTAAGAACATAATGGTGCAATTACATTTATGTGTTTGTATTTGTAACTAAATAGATCGATAAAAGGTAAAATAATATGAGAACATTTGATGATATATTCCAAGATTCCCTTTTGGTGCCCCATTACTCCCACCTCTCCCACCTTTCTACGTGTACCTATTTTGGACCCGAATTCATATACTTCAACATTTTGAACAATGTATATTACATGAAAACATTTATTCCTTTACCAATGCTATTTCTCCTATATTTAGTGACAAAGTCGAATACTTATTGAACTCAATCGTTAAGTTAACGTTCGTAATCAACCCAACCAAACAAGCATGACGTTAGCAAACTGAGTTTATAAGTACAGTGCATCGTTTGATAATTTTAGAATGATTTCTATCGCGACATTACAAACAAATTACCATTTATATAACAGTTATCCTCTTCCTCCAGAAAATCTGACGGCGAATCGTCTCGGAATCTTACTAAACCTGTCATGTAGGAAGAGATCGCGCTCGCTCATACAGGCCATCCGCTTTCATTTTGCGTAAATCCTCAATAACATCATGTGGGGAATCCCCGGCCTCGTTCTGAACTATGTATACAATACGTACTGTTCAAAGATTGGTTAGCTTGCTGGTACAAAATGTGAAGTACAGTATAGATCTAGTGTAGCTCTAGATCTACATTGTATGTGCCGACACGATGTATCTGTATACAAAATACATTTACTCCTTAGATGTCAATGTATTCACTTCTAACTGAAGAAATCTCGCAATACCATGCATCGAAAAAATGTAACTGTCTACAACTGTATACCTTGTATGCTTTCTTTTGCCAGGTACATGTACATGTCTTCTTATTGGTGACACAAATCCACCGATGTCGATGATTGTATTGTGTGGATTGGCAGGGGCGTGATTGTGGGGAAAAAAGTGAAGTTATTTACAGTGATTATGAAGGTGCAGGATATTTTTTGTTTGTACAGTTATAAGATAAAAATGTGATAGAGTTTTAATAGGGAGTGGGAGTTAAGGTCTTCAAGTTCTGTTTTTAGCATATGTGACTTGAAGACCTGCAGTGCAGTCCTTTGTACTGTAGACACCGGTAGAATGTTCCATTGTTGAATTGTGTGTGGGATAAATTCAGCTATATGTCTACAATGTATATTTTTTTTCAATTTCAATTCAAAATATTTTATTGTATATATAAATTATATACAATGGGATTGGGTAACAGGCAGTGCCTATATCAACCCTTTCCCTCTTTCAGTAATGTACAATATGTTATGAATACAAATTAAACATCAAATTACAAATTAATTAATATACACATCCTTACACTCTCTCACACACATCCTCACGTTCCCACCCTTTGAATTATATTAAAGAATCAGGGAGCATTTAAATTTGTTTATACGGGAAGATGTATAAATAATTTATTATTAAATGTGTTTATTAATTAAATATATGACCGAATATATCAACATGTAAGTTATATCACAATAGTCTTTTTGTATGTATTATATATTTGGACACATTATCTATGATATATTTGTTATCATCATCAGAAAGTAGAAGACTACCTTTACAGGGGCGTAGGAAGCGCGGGGGGGGGCCAGGGGGGGGCAATTGCCCCACCCCTCCTGTTCCCCAGGACGGGGGGGGGGCAAACATGTCTTTTTGACCCACCCACCCTTTTCGCAGAGTGAAATGTTCTAAAATGCACATTTAAAGAAAAAAGTGTCCTTCTGCACATTTTTTTACTTCATTTTAGAAATTTTAGAAAAAATTTCGCTGCGCGGCGCGTTTCCTAAA
Source organism: Argopecten irradians irradians (assembly GCA_004382745.1). Taxonomy (NCBI): domain Eukaryota; kingdom Metazoa; phylum Mollusca; class Bivalvia; order Pectinida; family Pectinidae; genus Argopecten; species Argopecten irradians. The sequence goes on along the minus strand of SAYR01046716.1, from coordinate 652,629 downwards.
ACGTTCAAACACGCATCTTTAATAATGGAAATTCAATACACATGAACTAGACTAAAAATGTAAATCAAGGAATTATATTATTTCAAAAAATGTTTCTTAAAAGATTAAAGGATTTGTGCAGTCAAAAATGATGATTTCAGTTTATGCTGGAAATGGCTTTATTAGACCATGTAGAAACATCTCCGTGCCGCGCGCGACCGGAATAACCTGTAAACCACCGATATCGAGGTCAAATTTTCTAGCCCTAAACCGTGTGACGTCACAATAGTCCGTGGCTTATAGCTGTACTATAACTGATGTGCTATCACTTACATCGACGGTCACAGGAAAAGCCGATCAAAGATTTTTTTATGATTACTTTTGAGTGAAGTTAATCGTACAATAACTTTGTCTCGAATATAAATAACTAAAAGAGTGAAATTCGATGTTTCAAAAACTCTACTTTATGCTCTAATATCAGGTATCTTCGTGTAACTATGAAAGAAAATCAATTACACAATAATGTGCCGATGGTGTGAATCCGGTATGTTCAGATCGAGCTGGGTTGCATAATGGTATGACGACACTCACAATTATCATTTCTAAATGCAGGTAACTTTAAAACCATCAAAAGGCATCGTAAAACTCATCTCAGCCATTCTAAATTGTATTTTTTCCCAGGTAGAACCGAGCACCCCCAAAACAACAAAATCTCACGCCTTCAGTGCTCGCAAATTCATCAAAATACATCGTAAAACTCACCTCAGCCATTCTAAATCGTAAATTTTCCACCGGGGAGACCCCCAGACCCCACATTCACCAAAATCTCGCGCCTTCGACGCTCGCAAATGCAAGAAAATGCATCGTAAAACTGATCCCGGTCATTCTAAAACTCGGAAGCTAATTTGCGTATTCATTAATTTCCTGTTTACGAAGTCACTGTCTATGGATGTGTACAATGATTATATAATGTAATGATATATGAAAAACGAATATCAAGTATATATCCTGTGGGTGCGGGGCTCGCGAAGGGGGAGGGGATGTTACGAAATATTGAGGACATTTGCCCCCCATTACGTTTCATCTTCCTACGCCACTGCTTTAGTTAGAATGTCAGCTGAGATAAATCCAATTCTGTTTAAGATCAATTATAAAAAATGTCTACAGAAATAAAAAGTGGGCAAAAGTATGATTACCCCAATCACATTGAGCACTGTCAATTAAATTATCACTAAATCTATCATAATTAAGGTTACTACGTAACTCCTTGTCTGAGTTGACACAGTACTATGTATCGGGGGGAACAATATGTAAAAATCACACTAACAACAGACAGAGTTGTAGTGAGCTTATCAACTTTAAATATTGATATAGACTGTGAATTAATAATATGTTCATCTAACTGATTCCATATGTCCATTGTGCTAGGAAAAAAGCTGTTTTTATAACAGTTAGTGCATGCAAACGGGACATTAAAATATCTATGGGCACGCAATTTATAGTTGTTGTTATTGTTGTTTATATAGGGTGAGATTATTTAATATAGATAGTCAGGAGTCATGCGGTTGATAATTTTATACAGTTGGATCAAACAGTGTTTGTTTCTTCTAGTAATTAGAGAGTAAATATTTGTTTCAGAATATAGTTTATAATGAGATGTACCTCTCCTCATCCCGGTGATTATTCTATGTGCTTCAAACTGTATTTTTTCAATTTCATTGGAAAGATACAGTATACAATTGTTCCATACTATATCAGCATATTCCAAAATAGGTCGTATAAAACTTTTATATATAATTTCAAGGGATTTGCGATCAATTTTATGCTTAAGCATTCGAAGTATATTTAATCTTTGATAGGCTTTGTTTTGAATGCAATGAATATGGTTATCCCATGTTCCTGTTTTATTGAAGTTTAAGCCCAGGTGCCTATGGCAGTCATGTTCATTGATGAAATATGATATCAGGATGATTAAGGTTCCTTCTTGTAATATTGAGATATACTGTATTATTAGCATTAAAATTAATTTGCCATGTTTTAGCCCATTTATTTATTAAGTTGAGGTCATCATTTAGCTGATCAGCTGCAGTGACTGGGTCTTTATCAATAATAACATATAATGATGTGTCATCTGCAAATAACTTAATGTTTGAAAAAAAACTTCATTTGTAATATCATTTATAAATAACAAAAAAGAGAAATGGCCCCAAGACTGAGCCTTGGGTCACAACGGCTGATATCTGAAAGAAGAACTATAACCTTCTAACACTACTCTTTGGGATCTATCAGTTAGATAACTTTCGAACCATTTATAGACTTTATCAGATATTCCATATTTTCTAAGTTTATATAGGAGGCCTTTATGCCAAACGGTGTCAAAGGCTTTACCATTATCAAGGTTTTTTGTTATTGTATCGTAAATGGATAAAAGTTGATTGTAAGCTATTTTGTATTGTGGTTTCTAGATATTTGCAAGATGTTACTTGTTGTAATTTGTGGTCGTGGAGTTTGTATGTATATTGGTCTTTGTGCGTTTGTTTTAGATACTGATGACGTTACACTTGTCCGGGTGGAAGAACATTAATCAATCTTCCTCCCACCTATCTGCTGCGTCTAGATCTTCTTGTAATTTAAGTGCATCTTGTGTGTTATGTACATCTATGTATGGTTTAAAATATTATGCCTAGTCCATCTCAAGATGTCTGGCGTGGTGGCTGTGTTTGATTTATTCTGGGAAGTCGTTGATGGGGGTATACTGGAAAGAATGGGCCCAAAACAGGTTCTTGTTTTGGGTATGTCCTGACGTAAGGTGGTATTTTTATTCTTGACTGTTTTCCACTTTAAGTAACAATGTTTGGGTGCGGTGTGATAAGAAGAGTCTGTAAACTCCATGTAAGTGTTTGTCCTGTGATACCGTACATATTTGAGATTGTATTGTAGGCGTTTGTGTGTGGGACTTTGTCAATGCGATTTGGCAAAGTTCCATGATGGAGTGATGTTCTGTTTTGTTTGTATGTTGTTGTTATGGTTTTGTGTTATATTGGGACGCTCCTGAAAGTCAATTTATTGTAAAATATAGAGATTTTGTTGTTTTCGAGTGTTTCCATTGTAGAGCTAGTTTATAATTGGTCCATGGTTTTGTGTGCATGACATTGAGGTGAGTGGAGACTGGTCTATAATTTGTAGTATTTTCCCATGTTTTGGTCTGGTCCTGAAGCTTTAAAAGTTGGCTGTAATGTTTTCTAAGGAGTTTTTGTAATCCCAAAGCCATAGAATGTATGATGTATTTGGGGCCATAACAGGTGTGGTGATTGTGCCTTTTGTTTGGTAATGTATCTTCTGTTGTTGTTCTTTATTGAATGCTTTGCAACTGTTGTATTGAAAATCCGGTTAGCTTTTGTAAGTGTGTGTTGTACGAGGTTGGACCATGAGGGCTTACAGTTAGGGAGCTCCGTGATATCATGTGTTTTGATTTCGAGATTGTTTTGATGTTCTGTAATAACTATTCTTAGAGTTAGATATCGTTTGTGTGTTGAGTTGTTTGCTGCATGCTGTATGGAGATCTTTAACTTATCATTTCTTGGGTCTTAAGAACGGTATGGCCATTTCGTTATCTATTGTTCTTTTTGACACATCTTGATTTTAGTGTTATATATTTTGGTGTTCTTCTCTATCTTCTTGATCTCTTTAATCTCGACATAAGCTTCTGTGTATTGACTAAGGTCATAATTCGGCTTTGCGGTATGGGTGTATAGTGGTGTTGTTTGTCCGTTGTTTATCCCGATTGACAGTAATTTGATTTATGAATGTGAGAGTAAAGTCGGTGGTCACCCTCATCGTGGGTGTTGTTTGTGAATGTCGAGATTAAGTATATAGTCAGCTACTTCTAGTGGGTTTGTTTTGTGAATGTGTAAGATCAATATAAATGGTCACCTCTAGATGGGTTTGGTTGTGATCATGTGATCCATAGTAGTATCTGGTCATTCTGCTAGTGGGTTTGTTTGTGAGAACACATATGATGCATGCTTCGAATGGTTATTCAAAGTTATAATGGTCACCTCTAGTGGGGTTTGTTTTGTGAATGTGTATACGTATATATTATGTGTAACACCCACTAGTGGGTTTTGTTTGTGAATGTGAGATCAAATATATGGTCACGCTCTAGTGGGGTTTGTTATGTGAGTCAATATGGTACTAATGGGTTTGGTGAATGAGGATAAGTATATGGTCCTATAGTGGGTTTGTTAGTGAATGTGAAGATCAAAGTATATGGGTCGAACTCTAAGTGGGTTTGTTTGTGAAGTTTGAGATCAAGTTATATGTCCACCTCTAGTGGGTTTGTTTGTGAATGTGACGATCCTAAGTAAAATGGTCACTCTTTAGATGGGTTTTGTTTGCGATGTGAGGAATCAAGTATTGGTCATTCTCTTAGTGGGTTGTGTTTGTTAATGTGAATCAAGTATATAGTCACCTTCATAGTGGTTTGTTGTGAATGCTGAGATCAATAATGTGGTCACCATCTTAGTGGGGGTTTGTTTTGAATAGTTGAGATCAATATAAATGGTCACCTCTAGTGGGTTTGTTTTGTGATGTTGAGATCAAGTAAATGGTCACGTCTAGTGGTTTTGTTGTGATTTGAGGATAAGTATAAGGTCACCTCTAGATGGGTTTGTTTGTGAATTGTGAGCCAAGTATCTGGTCCCATCTAGTGGGTTTGTATTGTGAATGTGAGATTCAAAGTACCGTTGGTTCACTCTAGTGGGATTGTTGTGAATGTGGAGATCAAGTATAGGTGGTCACCTCTAGTTGGGTGATATAGTTTGGACTGAATGTGAGTCGAGTATATGGTCACCTCTAGTGGTTTGTTTGTGAATGTAGAACAAATATATGATCACATCTAGTGGTTTGTTTTTAGATGAATGTGAGTTAATATAGTATAGTCGACCTCTCAGTGGGTTCTTGTTTTTGTGAATTTGAGATCAAGTATATTCCCCTGGTCACCCTGCTGAGTGGGTTTGTTTGTGAGGAGTGAAGATCAGAGCATATGGGTCACTCTGGGAGGTGGGTTTTGGGTTATGATGAACTGTGAGAATCACAGTATATGGTCACTCTAGTGGTTTGTTGCTGAATGTGAGATCAAGTATATAGTCACCTCTAGTGGGTTTTGTTTGTGTGTGAGATCAAGTATGTGGTCCACCTCATAGTGGGTTGTTTGGTGAATGTGAGACAGTATAGGTCACGCTCTAGTGGGTTTTTGTTGTGAATTCGAGATCAAGTATATGGTCGCTCTAGTGGGTTTGTTTGTTAATAGTGAGATCAATAAAATGGTCACCTCTGTGGGTATTGTTTTGTGAATGTGAGATCAAGTTATATGGTCACCTCTAGTGGGTTTGTTTTTAGAATGGTGGGAGAATCAAGATTATAAAGCGATACACCTCTAAGTGGGATAGTTGTTTTTGTGAAGATGTGCAGCATCAGTATATCGTCACTCTAGTGGGTTGTTGGTGATGTGAGATGAAGTATGTGGTCACACAATCTAGTGGGTTTTGTTATGTGAATGTGAGTCAAGTATAGCTGGTCACCTCTAGTGGGTTTGTTTTGTGAATACGTGAGATAAGGTATAAAGGTAGTGGCACTCTAGTGGGTTTAAGTATTGTCCTGAATTTGGTGAAGTTCAAAAGTAATATAGTCCACCTTCTAGTGGTTTAGTTATGGTGATGTGAGATCAGTATGTGGTTCACCTCTAGTGGTTTGTTTTGTGGAATGTGAGATCAAGTATATCGTTGGGTCACTTTCTAGTGGGTTTTATGTCTGTGAATGCCTGAGCATCAGAAGTCTCATGGTCAACCTCTAGTGGGCTTTGTTTGTGAATGTGAGATAAGAACGTGGGTCAACCTCTAGTGGGTCTGTTTGTGAATGTGACGATCAGTATATAGTTCACCTCCTAGTGGGTTTGTTTGTGAATGTGAGATCAAGTATACATAGTCAGCTCTAGTGGGTTTTGTTTTGTGAATGTGAGACAAGTATATAGGTCACCTCTAGTGGGTTTGTTTGTGACATGTGAGATCAAGTATGTGGTACATTGCTATGGATTTATGTTGCACTAACAGTGAGATCCGAAGTATAGACGCGGGTGGTCACCTCTGGTGGGTTTTGTTTGTGAATCGTGATGATCATAAGTATGCACCGCTTTACTGAGTATATCTACCTTAGAGTGGATGTCTTCGTTCTCGCTTAATACAGATAGTGAATAATCAGGTCATTTCAGTCGCGGTTATATAGGATTTGTGATCTCGCTGAGCATCATCAACGCTATTAACAATCGCGTACCAATCTGACGTGCGGGATTCGTTTGATAGATGTGAGATCAAGTGGATTATACTGGTCATATAGTGGGTTTTGTTTTGTGAATGTGAGAAGGGTCACGTATACTAGTAACTCTAGTGGGGTTTGTTGTGAAATGTGAGGGTCAAGTATGTGGTCACCTCTAGTGGGTATATTTCGTTTGTGTAAATGGTTGAGATTAAGATATGTGGTCCCTCTAAGTGGGTTTTGTTTCGTGCACTGTGCTGATAATGTTATTATAGTCTTACCTCTAGTGGGTTTTGTTTTGTTTGAATTTGTGAGTTGATCAAGTTATATTGGTCAGCTCTAGTGGGTTTTGTTTGTGTATATATACGTGAGATCAAGTATGTGGTCACCCTCTAGTGGGTTTGTTTGTGAATGTGAGAATAAGTATAATGCGTACCCCTTAGTGGGTTTGTTTTGTGAATTGTAGAGGTAAGTATATGGTCACCATTTCTAGTGGGTTTTGTTTGTGAATGTGAGACCAAGGTATGTGTCACCTTCTAGTGGGTTTGTTTGTGATGTTGAGGATCAAGAACCGTGGTCCACCTCTAGTGGTTTTGTTTGTGATGATGAGATACAAGTATATAGTACCTCTAGTGGGTTTGATTTTGTGAAATGTGAGATAAGTATATAAGTCACCTCTTATTGTGGGGTTTGTTTTGTTGGATGTGAGATCAGTATCATAGTCACCTCTGCTAGTGGGATTTGTTTCATGAATGTGAGATCAAGTACGTGGTCACCTTCTAGTGGTTTGTTTGTGAATGTGAGATCAAGTTATATAGTCACTCTAGTGCGTTTTGTTTGTGATGTGAGATCAAGTATGTGGTCAACCCTCTTAGTGGGATTTTGTGTTGTGAATGTGAGATCTAAGTATATGGGTCACCTCTAGTGGGTTTGTTTGGAGTTGAATAGCTTGGCCATCTAGAGTCTGATTAGCAAGATATATGGTCACCTCTAGTGGGTTTGTTTGTGAATGTGAGATCAAGTTATATTGGCTCACCTCTAGTTGGGGTTTTTGTTTGTGGATGTGAGATCAATATATGTGGTCACTCTAGTGGGGTTGTTTGGTGAATGTGAGATCAATATACTGGTCAACCTCTACGTGGGTTTTGTTTTGTGAATGTGGGATCAAGTATTATGGTCACCTTCATTAAGTGGCGTTTTGTTGTTAAATGGATGAGATCAAGATATGGTCCCATCTAGATGGGTATTGGTTTTCGCTGATGTTGAGATCAGTATAATGGTCACCTCTAGTGAGGTTTGTTTAGTGAATGTGAGATCAAAGTATAATGGTTCACCTCTTAGTGGGTTTGTTTGTTGAATGTTGAGACAAGTTAGTGCCGTAGTGTTTTGTGGAGTGTGGAATCACGTATGGGTACTTCTAGTGGGTTGTATTTCTTGAATGTGAGATCAAAGTATATAGTACCTCTAAGTGGGTTTGTTTGTGAAATGTGGATCAAGTTATATAGTCACCTCTAGGTGGGTTTGTTTGTTGAATGTGCGAAGATAAAGTATATGGCTCACTCTAGTGGGTTTGGTTGTGATGTGAGATCAAGTAATTTTAGGTTTACACCTCTAGTGGTTTGTTTTCTGAATGTGGAGAATCATACGTATATGGTCCACCTCTAGTGGGGTTTGTTTGTGAACTGTGAGACCAAGTAAATGTGGTCACTCTAGTGGGTTTGTTTGTGAATGTGAAGATCAAGAACATGGGTCACCTCTAGTGGGTTTGTTTGTGAATGTTGAGATAAAGTAACTGGTCACCTCGACTGGGTTTTGTTTGTGGAATTGGGTCATTCGGCTCTGAGAGCGACGCACATTCTACTTTAAATTAAGGCCACAACAGTCAAACCACTTTACCGTTATTACGGCTCTTTTTGTATGTATAAAAACTACTAAATAAACTGTTTTGTTCTGTTGTTATCCAGTTTCAGTATGAGAGATAGTCCAGGAGGTTGGTTAAATAAATGAGTAGTGATCGGAAACCCCTGGGAGTATCCGAAGAGGCGCGTACATTAACATGTATTTTTAAATAAAGGATTTAGCAGGTTTGCATTGATGTCAACAGTGGACGTGTTTTGTGAAAGTCTAGGTGAATGTGTTGTTTGCTCTGCCTGAAAATATTGATTTTTTCAAACGAGAAAGAACAAATAAGGTCAAAAAAGTTAAATTGTGGACGCGTTTGCCTTAATGCTTTGAAGCAGGAACGCTGTATTTTTTGTCTTGATTTCTGATCGATCTTGGGGGTGTAACTACACCAGACTAATACGGGTCTGGGATATAAGCATTATATTAATCAAACGGGTCGTGTATCGCTGATTCTACATCTCTGGCCTATGAATTTTGTTAGTTTGAAATATTCTGAGGTATTACATCCTGTGTATCCCCAGGCACTGATGATAGGGTAAGAAGCACGTAGGTTAACGGAAAAGTCTTGTTGAGGGTTAAAAACACTGATTATTTGCTAGTGTTATAACACAGGGACTATTACGGAACATTCATATTTTCACCCTGCCTCTGGCTCAGCTTATCCGATTTCGTATGGTAGGGCATAAATTATCTGTGGTATTGTATTGATTCTATGTTCTATCTTTTGTGAGCATCTAATCTGAGAGCGATACTTTCCAATTATAATACAATAGGGTTGTATAAAACCATAGGGTGTGACAACTTTGAGGATTTACATAAGTTGACGGATTTGGACTCAGTTTTAAAAGCACCCCCCCCGCCTTAACCTTATGGCGGCCGAGTAAGCCTCATTGAGGATAATCTTTTGACCTCGGATAGACTCCATTAATACTTTCGTACTGTTAATAGGCGCTTAATTTTATGCTACAAAACCTCAACCATAAGATCATTTGCTAAAATTACAAAGTTCCTTCTCTCAAATCGATTCATATTTTATACATAGGTCTGGCTAGAAGGAGGCAGCTCTGAGGCGGTACATGGTATCGCAAACCGTCTCAAACTATTAACAATCTTAAAATCTGGAGAGCAAAAAGCTCGAAGGTCCATCAAAATCCGACTGGGAGAAAAATATTTGGGGAGAGTATCGCTCTCAAAAATTAATTCAATACATATGAAACCAATAGAAAGTTTGGGTATATTTAATTTTTGAAATCATCAGTGGGAAAAGAAACAGCAACACCATCCTGCCACCTCTTATAGTTAACAAATCAATGTTTTCTTCAAAATCCGAAATAGCTAACGCCTTTGCCAAAAAAATTACTGAAAATATCATCCGTCCAAAATAATTCAAAATAATCCAAAGATTTAGAAAAAAGAGAAGAGGAAGAGAGTCTAAATTTTTTAAACCTCCAATTCTGAAAGTCATAATAGGCTCTTCTAGTTACCTGCTGGTCGAGTCCCTTGAAAAATCAAAGGACTCGTCAGCTGGGCCCACGAAATTACATATGTTTTTAAAACAATTACCAGACCTTCACTAAAATGTCTTTTAAAATATATTTAACCAAGTCTATTCTTCTGGCAAATCTCCGATTACTTGGAGGAATTCTACTATCATACGCCTTCCGAAGCCCGCTGATTAGGATGCTATTGATGCCAATAACTATGTCCCTATTTACTTGACCGAGCTGCATTTTGTAAACTCAGAACGTATGTATAAATACTGGGATTAGTTTGGTTCCTAGAATCAATATTTTAAGTCCTCTGCAAAGCGGCTTTAGAAAATCGCAGGAGAACGGTAGATACACTTAGGTAGAAACATTTATACGAGAAGCCATTGCAAAGAAAGAACATCTTGTGGCCCGTATTCTTTGACCTTGAAAAGGCATACGACACAACTTGGCAAATTATGTGAACATTGAACGATATCTCCATGATGTCGGTATAACGTTGTATGGTAATCTTGAACAAAGATATTTATTCAAATTTATATCTGGCAGGCATTTCAATGTTCGAACGGTTTCTACTTATTACAGTAACAGCACAAAACAGGAAATGGGTGTCCGGCCCTCAGGGTGGTATTCTGTCTATCACGCATTTTTGCTTAAAAATGAACAAGCATAAGCAAATGTTTTTGGCAATCTACAAAAGGGTCTCCAATTTGTGGATGATTTCTGATTTCTGTTACGAATCAAAGAGAACATACGTAACAACATACAGAAAATTACAAATTAGTTTAGGCAAATCACAAAATTGGGCTGAAGAAAAATTTGGCTTTAGATTTTCAAGATCAAAAGCTGTCTGCATGCATTTTCTGTTAAACACCGAAACCACACAACGATCCAGACCTCCACTCAAATGGAAATTAAATTCCAGTTGTTGAACAAATCAAATTTCTTGGACTAAATATTTGATTCGAAACTGTCCTTTTTGGCATGGGCGTTTTAAAATTTTTTCGCAGGATCTTAAATATTTTAAATTTCGACAATATTGGTATCGGATGTACCACCATGACTCATTCCAACATCTGATATAAAATCCCTACATAAAGCAAAGAAAACTAAACTACCTCCTGTCGGGAGTGCATCAGGACCTTTCCCTGATCCTGTTCAGATTACACTGACAGCTCAAAAGACGGTGATACTCATAACTGTTTCTCATCAGACTTCTAGGATGTTGCCCCTCCATTTTTCTCTGCGGAAGCAATGTACTATCGGTCTGGCTCTTGACCACATCGAAAAGAACAACGATTTGAATAGGAAATTATCTGTTCAGACTCTCTTATCGGATCTTCAGGCTTTGAATCAAGAAATCTAGAAATACTCCAATCAAAAGATCTTTTAACCCGAACATTTCGTTATTCTTATAAAACTCAAATTACTTATCTCTGGATTCCCAGTACATGTGGGTATAAAGGGAAATTGAAGACAGGCAAAAAAGCAGCTAAGACTGCTCTCCGCTAGCACAAACATAATCGTATTTTTTTATTAATCTCAAGGATCGGTATTTTAACAAAATATGAACGTTTTCTCATCTTATCGTATCAACTCAACATTTCATCGTTTCATCAACACTGTTCACAAGGATTTTCTCATGTGTTTTAGCCAAAAGTATTTTATCCCATGCATTAATTCTTTTATATGATCAGAAATTTACAATCTTTATTTTAGTTCTACTTGCTTTTCCTTATGACTGACTTTTTAGATGGCAATACATGTTTATATACTGATTTATATAAAATTGACTTGTAGTTTGGCCTTTAATGACCTATAGGTGTCGATGGGCCGAATATACTCAAAGCAAACAAACAAGGCATGTAACAGTTGTACAAAATTGATCGAATAGTTTGTCGTGGTTCCAATTTTTTGACTTCTAAGAATCACTCGCTGCATATCTATTGTGTATCATTAAATAAATACATAAAATAAGCTATTTCTTGAAATATATATAATTTGTCATAACATATAATGGTTACCCAGGAAATGAATAAACAATTGGTGCATTAAGAAACACGTAGCTCATGATAAGGAAATATAACAAACTTACTCTGCATGCGTTGATACATGTATTATATCTTGTCATTTTTCCATTTAGTGATTTTGCGCGAGCTCTGGTCAAAAGAATAAAAACTTGTTATCGGGCAACAAAATCAAACATAGAAAAGCGTCTTTATCTCCAGCCTAGTCTTTCCTTTATAAAGTAAGACTATGTAAATATGCAGGACGACGCCAGGGATTTTCTGAGAGAGATCGGAAGATTAAAGACGAAACAAAATACACTAACCGCGGTCAAAGAGACTTGTCTTTGGTTTTTCTAAGTAAAGATGACAACTCCAGAATAGAGACAGGAAAGAAATCTCAATGTCACACTCCATGGGGAAAAGCGGCAGATCAGGCTTCTGTCTTATGACTTAAAAACTCTACATTCAAATTTCTCACAGAAACAATACCAACATTTCATGCAGCCATTTTTTGCAATTGAAAACCCTTTCACCACCATTATGCCGACAGCAAAACACAGAGATATACTTGCTCAAATTGCAGAATTATGTCAACATTTGATAAAAACTTGATCAATGTCATCATAAAAGGGATTGAAAAGCAAATAAGTACAAGTGTGGTGCGAGTCGATTACTAGTGTACACATGGCTGGTGGACGTCACGACTTTTGGAGTACACAGATAATTTGAAACTGGATAAAAGTCAGGCAGAAAACCTTAGAGAAAGGCTAACAACCCCTGAAGATTATTTAACCAGGACCTGCTATCTGTGGATAGCCCGCGCCACAGTGCCTATCAGAAACCCTAGCCATCAGAAACCATCAATCATTCCAGAAATCAACAACCATTGATGTGCTCAACTCACTACAAAAAGTAGAACTTTATAAGTCTATAAGGGCCAGTCAAAGGTTAGCCAAAAAACGACACGACTTGTAACTCTCCCAAAAGGAGGTGTTGCATATAGGGTGAAAATCCGCCACGATAAATTTTTTGATTTTTTGAATTTCAATTAGTTAATTGCATTAATATCATATGTCAATAAAACCCGATTGGACTATTATTATGACTTACAGCGCCCCCTACATTAACACTGGTAAATTTAAAGCCTATTGGGCCTTTTAGGGCTATAACTCATAGTAAAAACAATAAAATCGCGTTTTCGTTGTGATTGAAAATACCACATAAAAATGCCTTTTTAACGACATATCACCTTGGTTGTATCCAATATCATTATATCACAAATCGAACGTAAATATCAAATATGACAGAAAATACTGACTTTTTTGAAGTTTTTTTTTTTTCGTTTGATGCGACTAGAATAAGTAAGGCACTACCTCGAGTACCCCTAAATTTTGATGTTTAAAATTATATTGCAGATTATCATCGTTTTCACCATAAACAGCTCAAGCTTGTGATATCACTGGATATGCCACGTTTTTTTAGATTAATTTCCCCTACCCCTATTTTTTTCCATAATATCAAAGTACTGAGAGTACAACTGTCATATATTATCGGACTTTACTGTAGAGTAGAACGTGATGATGAGGTGTGTATTTCGACCAAACCTTGACATTTTCATCATAAAAACTATTTTTATAATATTTTCGGAAATTCTACTTATCTGTTTGAAGAAGTGGGACACATAATACTGACAGTTGTGATTTAACACTATACACAATGACATGTTGCATTCCGGAAACTGTATAAGCATTAAGGTAATACAGATCAAATACGACAGTATGTGTCCTTTGCCACCGGTTAGGGACAATAATGTTGCATGTCTCATGTAGGGGTTAGATTGACACTGCTGTCCCATTGCATGTGTAAAGCGACAAAATTTGGTACCGTTTTTTGCTGGCGTCATCAGACATCAGACGAGGCTTATAAATCCTCAGTATAATTCATTGTAGTAGACTGGGTAATACGAAAAAATGGTTACCTCGGCACAATAGGTGACATCAGGGTCGTAACACACAGTTTACATTTGGGGTAGATTACTCGATTTTACATAGGCTATAAGTTTTTCTCACAACATCTTCATGAAAGTGCATCTTAAATTGCAAACTATATCTTTAGCATCGGTCAGTTGGTAGCGCTTATATCGTCTAACTTCTTAGACATATAGGGATCCGTAAATACTGCATATCTTAGTTTAAATATAATATGTCGGTCAATGTTGTATATACATTTAAAAAAATACTATTGTTACTAAACTTAATTCTGGGAAAAAATATTTTGGTTCTGTCCTTTGGTGGGGCAACACCGTATGAATATATTCAAATGACATACACACCGGATGCCGTCCTTAAATGACTTAGCTGTAGTAGTTACGTAGTATAAAAATCAGCGAATCAACCTAGTTTGCTTTCGCGGTAGACCGATCCTGCATTCTTGACTCTATAAAATCGTTTTTAATGTTTGTTTTGATTAATCAACGTCCTATTAACAGCCAGGGTCAGGGACGGCATCCATGTATGCAGTGGTCTCGCGTGTATGAAGTGCCTGGTATGTGATAAGGGAGACTGCGTTATATTCATGTTGTGTCTTTCTTCTATAGTGGAACTCTTGTCCTTTTCAATAGTGCTATATCACTGAAACATGCCGCGAAGACACCAAGCAACACATCCCAACCAGTCACATTATACTGTTGTTAACAGGCGAACAGTCGTCCTACTCGCTAATGCTGAACGCTAAGCAGGGTGTGTCTCGGCAAGGAGACAGAGCCAGAGCTACCCACAATCGAAGACATAACGTGAGGGGGTGTCAAGGGTGACGTTAGAAGTATAAAGTAAGTTAGGGAAGAAAAGATGCTAAGATACGATTCTGAATTTGGTCGCCTTATAAGAATCAACAATAAGGACAGTGGGTACAATTCTAACGCCATTAGTGTCATTTTAATGTCATGAAGGTTTTCATCTAACCGGAGGTCAGGATGACTTTAGTCACCATGCTTCAATCAATTGTTCGTGCGCTTGTTCTTATTTCGTTCCTTTCGTAAACTTGTCATCCAAACGACTTCTTTCTCAATATCCGAAAGCCGAACGAGATACTGATATTTAGGCATAAACAAATACTTGGATTAGGGCTACCATACCAAACGTTGTGGGGGAAATGAATTTACCTTGACTTCATTCAATCGGTCACGGAATAAAGCTAAATTTTTGAACGATTTTTTTGTGAATATATAGATGCCTAGATACTGGTAAGGCTGTAGTATGCTGGCATGATAGGCTACCAATTTTCATTTAAAGTTTACAAAGGGTCAAATAGGCTAAAAACTTTAAACGACTTATTGTGAATACTAAGAGGCATTTGGAATCTGATATTGGACTGTAGAATGCTGCATGACTTAAGGACTACAAGTTTTGTTCAAATGTTATGAATGCTTGGTTTGTACTTTTTACTGTGATGAGTTAATTATGAGTCGCTTGGCATATAGACTAAAATCTTTAAACGAGTTCTTTGAATAATTAAGAGGCTAGAGACCTGGTATTATACATGTAGCATGTTGGGATGAAGGGCAAATGTTCTTTAAATCATCTTGCCTGATAGGTCAGGGTGACATAGTGATCGTACTTGGTGCGTCGTCCGTCATGCATACACTTTTCATTCAACGACTTCTTCTCATAACTGAAAGGCATCGAACATTGATGTTAGACCTTACGTATTCTTGAATAAAGGGCTAACAAAGCGTTTGTCAAATGAATGACCTTACGTTAATTCAAGGCACAGGGTCCAAATTGGGCAAACATAACGACTTCTTGACAATGACTAAGACACCTTGCAGCATGCTGCGAATAAAGAGCTTCAGACAGGTCTAATGTATGAAAATCTTAAAAACAGCTTTTTCATAGGTGAAATGCCTAAAGAACTCAGATAGTGGGTCTGTACTACTCACATAATTTGTTTACTTGACCTATTTTCATGGTAACATTTAAAAAAAATATTGGACACCTAGTCCTATTGAAGAGCTCCTAGCGTGCAATATCCAATGTGTTGCCCCCAAAAAGTTACGTAATTTCAGTCCACTGGATTCTTTTTTCATTACTGTATATAGTTTGACCATGTTTTATTGTGTGAATAATAGTCAGACATGAGGTGTTTGGCTTAAGAATGAAATCCTAGTTATCCATGACATGTTTATGACATATCAAAACAACAGTATATTCTTTTGAGAAATATCTAAGGTCAACATATAAATTACACCGGTATACGTTTTGCTTAATGATGCATTTGCTTATCAATTTGTAAATAAACCCATGACGACAAAAATAGGAAATACTTCTGACAAGTGGTGTAGGAAATATATGTGAAATTGACCTTATTTTGCTTGATTGTCTAGTCAAATATATGACCCTAAAATTAACATTTTGTGAATAGTCCTATATGATATATACGCAAAACTAGGTCAAAGGTCAATAAATGTCAGTTCGACCGAACTTTGGTACACCAACTTACATGGGATACGTTTTACTCAAGTAATATTCATGATAGAGCCGAGAGAAGGACAGTTTTCGTTTTACATTTTTAAGTTTCAGTACTCTCAGTACTTTGATATTGTGTAAGAAATAAAGGGGGTAGACGTAAAAAAGTGCTAAAAAGTCGGCATATCCAGTGATTCATCGACACAATATTTTCATGCTTCAATAAATGATATATGAAGATATTTTTGATTGATAAAATTTTAGGGTACTCGGGGTTTGTCATTGTTATCTAAGGAATTAATTAAAAACTAATGAAATGAAATTGCTCTATTTTCAAGACAAAATAAGAAAAAAACAGGAAATTGCAAGAAAACCCCAACTGATATGATGAAGCATTGTATATCGTTAAAAAGATAATACAAAATGCTATGTTATCACACCAAAATAATTTATCTTTGGCTTTTGTATGCCTTAATATGATACATTAAAGGCGCACAAGTAGGAATCGGACGTAAAACTTATAAAAGGTGGCGCTGTATTCGCAAGATTAATCTATTCATGGAATAAGTACTGTTCCGATATGTATTATGTGCCGATTGATGTATTTGCACCAAAAAATAAAAATCGATCGTGGGCGGCCATGCAACACCTCCTTTCTATAAACGATGACCAAGACAATAGCATACGTAATCGATTCCCAAAAGACCATATAGGATACCTGTTTTACCGGTTTTTCTCAAAGATGTCCAAAATGATGTATGTGGAAACTAACTACTATGTACTCAAACTGCGATACCTTAACAGAAAACTAAATAAGCTGAATTAGGAGACATTATGCGGAATGGTGACCCTGACGTAATATGTCTAACTGTGATTCTTCAAAAAACACCATCATGATCGTCACTACAAGATAGAAAGCTACCACTTTGTAGCGCGAAACATGAAGAGAGGAACAGTGATATATATTAAAAGCAACATCAGTTCCGAACACATTGAATTAGACTCCATAGAAGTATCTTGCACCATAAACCTACGAAATAGAGACTTATTCCTTATTTGGAATATCTACAGGAGCCCTAACAGAAGATAACAACAACAAAAACCTAGAAATCTTTGGAAGACTGAATTCTATGAACTTTACTTACATATTAGTAGTTTGAGATCTGAATTACAAACAGATTAACTGGCTAACAGACTATGTCAACATCGGTTGGATACAACCACCCTGCTAACAAATTTCTGTTTACAATTGAGACTGCTACATGTTCCAACATGTAAAGGATCCTACTAGATACAGAGAAGGGCAAGCAAGTAATACCTTGGACCTGGTCATCACAAATGAGGAAGGAATGGTAGAAAATCTTGAGTATAATCCAAATATACATATACCCCGCAGTTTTTAGTATCTTTTAAACCTTATAACAAGAGAACAAGAGCTGAATGGTAATACAAAGGAGTTTCTCACGAAATGCACATTTCTGGAAATTGACAACGAACAAGTGTATGACCTGCTGGAACCCCTCCACCATGAGTCTGTCATTAAGAGAAAGATGAAAAAAGGGGACCAGATATTGAGAGCTGTCCTAACGTCTCGGAAGCCTGGGAAGTCCTCAGTCAACACCTTAAGAGGAAACATTCCACTACATAAAACTAACAACCAATGAAATGCAAAACCTTAAACCTTCCCAAAACAGCTTGGGATGATGTCAGACGAAAAAGGAAATGCTGGACCAAATACCTACACTGCAAATCAGCTAAACAACTTTGCTGAGTATAAAACGGTTAGGAACCGAGCTACTGCTGAAGAAAGCATCACAGAAAGACCACATTTATCAACCAGAAATTATGTTAGATACACAAGTCGAAAATGCCATAAAAAATCAATCCTAACAAGTCATCAGGTCCTGATAATATCCATCCAATGCTACTGGTGAAAACATTAAATGAAATAAAAGGCATTCTAACGATTATATTCAACAAATCAATCCATGAAGGGACTCTCCCGGACCCACAGATACACAAAGTAAGAACCAAGAACGTAAAATTACGCATGATTAGAGTAACTCAAAATGTCACTTTTGCCGTGATTAGGGTAACTGCAAAATCGTGATTAGGGTAACTCACCGATATACATGTATTTTGAATAGCGAAACTTAAAAGGTATTCTAGCATTCTTTAGGATTACGTTTACCAGCTACGTGTACATGTACATTAAATATCACAAACATTCTTAGTAATGATATTTGTTATGTTGAAGTAAGATAAATTCCCTACTTTGTTGTTTAACGGGAAAATTTGTCCAGGTTTTTATATATATTATATTCATATGTAGCAAAAAATTTTTTTAAAGTAGCGAAGGTATAAATATGAAAAGATATGTAGAATAAAACATGGATAGCTATATATGGGTACTTTGCATAATCACTTCAAAAGTTTGTTCTGGTTGTCTGTAAATGATCAACATTACACTAATACCTGTTCTAACAATCATATTGATCATGAAAAACATATTTTGGAGTGTCTTTAATCAACAATAATTCAATTTCTTTTCTATATTCGTTTGTACACGTACTTTCAAAAAATTGATTTACATCTTTCTAAATTAGATTACAATGTATTTCTATTTTATCAAAAAAGGCTTCACCTGGGTTTAAGTATATATAACTGCCACCTTACCGCGATCTCCTGAAATGAATCCTTATGACTAGAGATTTGTCTGCTATACAATTAGCGTAACAAACGTTGCTAAATAATACGGTGGCTGATTTTTGCCATTTCGTCTTTTCGTCTTTTCGTCTTTTCGCCCCGAAAAGACGAGAATTAAGAAACCTTAAATTTCGTCTTTTGCGAAAAGACGAAATTTAACAAATTTAAATTTCGTCTTTTCGTGGCGAAAAGACGAAAAGACGAAAACTCAAACACGAAAAGACGAAAGTGATACACGCTAATTAGCGACTATAATTCTCGAATTTTCGCCTTCGAAAATCTCGTCTTTTCGTCTTTTCGCCCCGAAAAGACGAAAATTAAGAAACCTTAAATTTCGTCTTTTCGCCCCGAAAAGACGAAATGTAACAAACCTTAATTTTCGTCTTTTCGTCTTTTCGCCCCGAAAAGACGAAAATTAACAAACCATTATTTTCGTCTTTTCGCCCCGAAAAAACGAAATTTAACATACCTTAATTTTCGTCTTTTCGTCTTCCGGTCCGGTGTGGAAGTCATTTTGAAATCTTTTTATCTTAATATTGACTTAATTGTTCAATATGGAAGCATCAAAGTAGTTTATGATAACAATCGATTTATTAAATTGATAGTATTACAAGTATCTTCATCAATAACCAAGATTAGAAGTTTCAAAACATAAGTCAACATGTATATTTACAGCAGTTACGTAGATTTCTCACACGTGGCATATGCCACGTGCCACTAACAGATTCATCATTCCGCAAATCTTTTAGCGTGATTGATACATTTTCTAAAATTCATTAATATCTTATTTTCTGTGTTCTAATCGCCCTATTAAGCAATTACGCTTATCAAAACATTGCCGTGTATATGTTAGGACGTGATGAACTTAAGATGCTAAACATAGTACTTACAGGAGTTGCCTCCCCTACACAACTTGAAAAAAAAAAGTTGTCGGCGGGTAATATTTGTAAGCGTTTGAACCACGGATCAACTTGTTAACAAAATATTTTTATGAAAGACAACTCGTGAAGACTTTGAGTTTAAAGGAAGGACTTGTACCAAGAAATTGCTCAAATACAGTTAATTATAACAGTCAATCAGTAGGTACAATGTACTGTGTATTATTTGAAGAGACATTTTGAGACTTTTATTCATCATAATTGTACATTAGAAATTACACTTATAATCTCCATCGTATATGAAAGATTACAAAGTATATCTGTAATTTGTAATTTTTCGGAGCGAAAAGGCGAAAAGACGAAAAGACGAAATTTAAGGTTTGTTAATTTTCGTCTTTTCGGGGCGAAAAGATGAAAAGACGAAATTTAAGGTTTGTTAATTTTCGTCTTTTCGGGGCGAAAAGATGAAAAGACGAAAATTAAGGTTTGTTAATTTTCGTCTTTTCGGGGAGATTTTTGAAGGCGAAAAGACGAAAATTAAAGGCGCTAATTAGCGTGCTTCACTTTCGTCTTTTCGTGATTGACTTTTCGTCTTTTCGTCTTTTCGTTGCGAAAAGACGAAATTTTAATTTGTTAATTTTCGTCTTTTTGGGGCGAAAAGACGAAAAGACGAGAATTAAGATATTTAATTTTCGTCTTTTCGGGGCGAAAAGACGAAAAGACAAAATGGCATAAATCAGCCACCGTAAAATATTCTTGGCACTCACATCCTACATAAGTCACGTATCTTCATGTTATTGTGAAGTGGCGATATTATACATTCACCTTACTTGGTGCAATTCAGATTTTCACTTTGTCTTCGTTCTGAGATCCTGATTTTTGTCATGTAAAATATTTTGCAATGTCACATTTTCGGACAATCTGTGCATGTACTTGAAGACAGGATGATATGAACATTGAGAAGTCGAAAGTTAAGAAAAGTGGTTTAGAACTTCTGTTGTCTTTATCGGAGGGGTAGATTTTAGATTTTAAAATAAAAGTATATTACGAGTTGAAACTAACACTGGTTATAAAATAGCTCTCTCCCTCCCCCACCTCTCTCTTTCTCGTTCTTCCCTCACTCTCTGTCTCAAATACAACTTTATATATTATGTATATATTCTCTTGTAAATGCCATCTTGTCTGTAATTTGAATGTTTTATTATTTTTGGGAACGGGCTTTATATAAGTTGTATAACTTGTGCCCAATCCCATTGCACATTTTGCAATAAAATATGTTTAAATCAAATGTACATGTATGGTTATCTCAAAATGGTGAAGTGTACCCGTTTAAGAAATATTTAAAATAAAATATTACCATTTATCTTTATAATTTATGTTTTGAGGGCAATTCCATCTAAGCATTTATATACAATATGCCCGTGATCACAGCAGCTAAATAAACCACATATGTTACCCGCATCATTTCTGAAATTACTGTAATCATAACTTTTGAGTTACCCTAATCAAGCGTATTTTTACATGATTGATTCCAATGTCTGTGGATCTCTATGCATATGACTTACGCTTCAAATTTTGCTTAAATTGTAACAAGACACGATCTACGGTAGTTATGCCAGAAAAATACCCGTCTCTTCTTTGAAAAGACAGTACGATTTCCTCGAATTTTTGTACCGTCACTATGTTGGATACGGCTAACTGCAGTTACCCTCATCTGGTTCCCTATGTGAAACTGGAAGTAAGTGAATCTCTTTTGTTAATGATCGACATGGCCAATTTTTTTTTAAACATTTTCTGTCTTATAAATGTAGCCAAAATTTTATTTGTTATGTTGTTTCTACATAGTTGTGAATGTGATCATAATATGTAATTAGTTATACTATTGAGAAAACAATATAGTTTGACAACATAAAATCGTTTTATACCGTTTTGGATAAAAAGGGAACCCTGTCTTACACCTCTACATGGCAACTTTAATTTTGCAATAGCACATGCCCCTGGGACCTTTTGAATTTTAAACGTATTTTAAGGGTTTGCATTAATGCTGCTACATATAACTTTGAGTTTTAACAAATGGTTCGTGGACTTATGAAACATTATAAGCACTAAATTATAAATAAAATGAAGACACTTTGTGCTAGTTAACATTTTACCTGTATGTTTTTGTTAACCAGTAGTAGACCTACTTAAATCACATACACGCTGTGTAAATAATAGTGATTGGCTGTGAAGAGCAACTGGTTGAAAAGTAACAAAGACAAAATCATAAGAAAACATTTATTTTTGTTAATTATGAAATATGCACATATTCCTGGAAATTGTAACGATATGTCTAGTGAAAACACATGAATACTTTCTATATTGAGCAATGTGAAACGAATAACAATACTCGATATCACTGTACAATTAATAAATAACGGTAAACATATATATAATACTGATAGGTACATAACGTAAATACTGTACGGACTCGGGCAAGTCTACTTGGGAACAATTGTCTTTCACGGACAACATATGTAGAGGCCAATTAGAGAGGCAAATCGTTCGTTCGGAGACATCACATTTAATACCGTGTCATGTGTTGATGGTAGATGTGACTGTGGGACGATCATGGGCATCACCTCATGATACACCAGTTATTTTGTTCCAATCCCTGTCTGGTCTCTAGACCGTAGGACGACGTACCTGAAACACAACACATGTATACATCTTATCAATTGTATCAAGTAATTTAGCTTTAGCTAAAAGGTCAATAAATCAATGTTATATCTCTGTGCCAGTATTGTAAATAACACAAGTATGACCTCTCTACACAAGTCTAAACTGTCTTTTAATTTACTAACTGTTTTCAGATTGCTCAAGAATAGAAAATAAATTGAAATTTTAATAACAACATAGACAGTGGAAAATAAAACCAAATTAATTTGATCGCGAAAAAGAATCTGGGGAACAAAAATATTAATTACATTGAGGTTAGAACTTAAAGAATTTTCTCTCTATCACTATTTTCTAAAATGTAAATATAAATTTCCACGATGCATTTGTAATTAAAATACTTTATGTAAATGCAAGCGTGTCTTTCAAAATCTAATTTCTAATGTGACTACTAGGACACTCTAAAGTTATCCTTTAATGACGAAAAACAGCAGCCATGATTAACAAATGTTGTGGGGTAAAGTCTTTGTGAAGGTTAATAATGGATTGTTAGGATGCCAATAACAGATCAATTTAAATGTGCTTAAATGTGCAACTTGAGCAACAATCAATTAAATCAAATCGCATAAAACCTCGGTCAGCATAATTGCAATCGACTGTGATGTGACAAAAACAACGTGAATCTGATATATGAACGCTTGGAATTGTCTGGTTTGTTAACTACTAGGAGAAATTAAATAGTTATAAATAAAAATGAACTAATCTTATAATTTCAATGCTTTGTTACGATTTACAGTATTCGAACCAATAAGCGTCTTCGTTCATATATACACATTATATACATATAAGCATCAGTCTCCTTTTTGAAGACACCAAGTTAATGCACCTACCTTAAATTATGAAGACTGGAAATTTTGGATGATTTGGGGCTGAGTTTGTACAATAAGTTAATTAATGGTCTATATTCAATCAGTGTCCCCCAACTGTAATGATATGTTAAGCAGTCTGATCGCTTTTTGGGTCGAATACTGAAGGTACGGAGATCTGGCAAAGCCATAAGCAAATGATTGTAATCATATATGAAGTAACTTTGTCGTGAGACAACGACGAAGTGGAAAACAAACTCAAATTTCCAAACGTTCTTTGTACATAATGCAATATAATATAATGCTCGATTTTTTTCTGATTTATCGCCATAGTTTTTATACCTTTTATAAAAGGTCACTTCATGTGCGTTATACATTATTCGTAATAAATCGAGCATATATTTTATTTCCATCACATGTTTATTCAAGCCAAAACTATAGGTTCACAAGTAATATATGATGCGGGCCAAACTAATACTCTGAGAATGCCTTTCAGCACGTGTACCTGTCTGCCGTTCAATGTCTGATACCGTCTGGATCAAAGGCGGGCATAACTATAGAGAAACACGTGACTTCCGGTTATATACAAACAAAACCACGTGGTATTAATTCTCAACAATACCGTGCATGCAAATTATTTCAAAGACAGTAAATATCTAGTATCTTTAAAAGAAAGTTTAATAATACTTTTGCACAAAAATTATATTTTCATTATTTTTTCAAAATTATAAAAATATGACCTGCCAATTAATTAAATTATTTAATTATTTATTCATCTCTACACGGATCAATTATTTGTGATACCCTGATTAAATAAAAACAAATATCAAAGTAATACTTCATTTCACATTTGAAAAGTAATTTACAATAGCTGGTACAAATCTGTTTTGATTATTAACTAATCTATTTTTATTGATATAAAGGTTCAGAATAAAATCAACTTAAAAATAGAGAGATAATGACACGCAATTTTTGATTTCGACGAATTTTGAAAAAGAAGTAGATTAAAACATAAAAGTGATCAATATAATATTCTTCATTCACCATGTATTAATATACAAATAAGCAAATACATGCATGCCAAGAAAGAAGTATGAATGTTTATAGAAGAAGTCCTGAAAATGTTGTTAATGTGTAAATGTTTCGAGAGACAGTAGATAAGAGAGCCTTGCTATACTACGACCCGTAACCATGCATTATTAGATGATACTAGATAGCGGTTACCATTTATTCGTTTGGAGGAAGCTTTCTCTCTGCGCATGCCGCCATTGCCGATTCCTTGGAGACGTGTTTGGGGTCCGGCTGATTTCGGAGCCTCGTTTTGCACCAAATGGCCGCCGGGGACGTAGTCCATACTTATTGTGTCCTGGTTTCTTCTTTGACCTTGTAAGACACAAGACATCAAACATAATTACGGACCTTATACATTACATATGACACAACATAGACACTGACCCTATTATGGAATATATAAGATAAAACAGAATCATTGGCCTTACAATTCATTGGCTTTATAGTCTCAAAATCACCATACCATCGACGAAGACGATCCTGGCTCCACCTGCCTGTAAGACCTCTTTCACGTGACGCCAACTACCGCCTGCCCGGCCCATGCGTAACCTGTAATAATTCAAACTTGCTTGTAACGAGCATTTTCATTGGCTTATAAAGCATTTTATCACCTGATAAATTAGCTAGATACGACATTGACGTTCGAAAAACATCGCACCCGATTGGCTGATACAACGCAACAGCGATATCTTAATAAAATACAATGGTTTGGATCTAACAGGTACATAAATAGAACTATTTACATTAAGTTTTCATGCTATACTTTATCTTCATAACAAAATCAAATCAAGGTATCTCAAATACAACTCAGTCGTACCTAGGGGGTCCAAAGTTAGGGTAGCTTTTGTTCGGCCATTGTTTGCTGATAGCACGGAACGCCTTGTGAAAGTCATCATAGCCTCCGTCTTGGGCGAACCGTGTGTGGGGCGGTGCTCCCTCTTGTATCTACAACACAGAAGTCAAAGGTCAAATACAACAAGTTCAAGGTCTACAATACAGCGTGTGGGGCACGTTCTGTACATCTACAATATAGAGGTCAAAGGTCAGATACAGCAATGTCAAGGTTTGTTATATTGCGTGTGCGACAGTGCTCCCTCATCTGTCTACAACACATAGGTCAAGGATCAGATGCAATATGATATCAATTGTCAGTGTAAACGTCGACGTGAATTATCTACAAAAGCCATATTTTCGTTTAAGAAATCAATGCAGGATTTGTTCAATTTATCTTTCGTGTCTGTTAATTCATTATCGACATCACTAGAGTGACCAACCTAACTATACAGAGTACATTTTTCTCGAAAGCATAACTATGCTCAGCAAATAAATTAATATGTTGGGAAATTCCCAAACTAAAATAATCAAAACGTGATTGTATTTGTCTCCATAGGTTTCCCTCATCAGCATGACTAATGGAACGTTTAGAGACACGTCTGCATAAACCGCTCGCCAATCACACATATACGCATTTATTCAGGTATATATTTTGTCTTAAATGCAATTATACGAACAATATTTTGTCAGTTTAAATTGCTGAATGTTTTATAATTGAAAGCACTGTACAAAAAGAATGTCAGCTAACTGTTACACTACTCGATATTGTGGTCGAGAAGAAAGCATAGGTACACTTATACTGTAATTTTACAATTAAATATTAATAGTACTTCAACAAATGACTGGTGATTGATCACATGAACAAACCTTACCCTGCCATACCGTCAGCATTATCGGCTACCCGACACCACCCCATAACAAAGCATTAGTTCTGGTGTCAGTCGACCTAGATATCAACCCAACATCTGTCAATGCCTCGTCAATTATAGTGGGGATATATTATATCACGCTATAGAAATCTGCTGATATAGCAAATCAGCCTATCCAGTTTGTGGTCATATCGCTAGGTTTGCCTATAAACCGTGAATCTATATTTTGTCAGAATATTTCAAAGATTTTACCACGAGATCCGTTAATACCCGAAGGTTTACTGTGGTGTTCCAATGTTTGCGATATGCAACAAACAGCGATGTCTATTATAAAACCGATGGTTTGTCGTCGTGCAAATATATATTCTTTAAATCAGCGTGGTCTTATATTTAGAAGTTACCCAGAATTCTTTTTGCGATTTTATGTTTAACGACTTTCACTGTAATCGAGATAAGCTGTTTTTTACTTGCTGTCGAAACTTTTTCACTATCATTTATTTTCGAGAATTTCTGATCGCCAGCGAAATAAACAAAATATACTCGTGAAAATCAGTCAACTTACTGCTGCGGCCTGAGCGTAGTCCTTGGGGGACGACTGGTCCATATAAGGGTTGTCTGAGCGCGCCACCTTTTTGCCGTACACGGCGCTCTGGATTTCCATATCGCCACGTGTCCCCTTAGTGGGCTGGGCCATCCATTGGGACATCAGTGCATAATTTGTCCTGAAATTGAAACAACGACAATTTTATTCCATGTATCTATATTTATACCAGGTGTAATGACAACTACCTAGTTCAGAGGTTTGTGTGTACATTGATATAATTACGAGTGAATGTAACAGTTATTGCGTTCACACGTAATATTTATTACACACAATAACCATTGCATTCGCATGCAAGATACTGAATAGGCTAACAGTCTTAATCCTGCTTTTAACCATAAAAACGAAGAGGAGAAAGAAGGACGACCTTTGCGAGTTGTGCACAGCAATTCAGATAAAGGAATGAATTGGAAGTAGGCATCAAGGAATAGTGTCGCCTTATTAAGTGAGGTTCTATCAAAACTCAACAGGAGAATACAAAAAAGTGAATTTTAATATAAAAAACTACCGCAAAAGGAAGATTTACTTAAAAAGGCTCTTGAAGGGACATGAGTAGAGGAATTCCCTAACAACGGTTATGAGGAGAGTATCTGGTGTTTAATAAAATTAAAGAAAAACGTTGATCATAGGGTGCATATACAGATATACAGAACTCCGCTAAACACTCCAGAAAATAACAGCAGGTTAAATTATGTCATCTCTAGCGAGGTCAATATGGATCAAACTTTATAATTTTACGTGTCTTCAATTACAGAGACATAGACTGGGAAAATATGACTACAAAAGGACCAACAGTGAGTGACAGTTACAACTTAATGGAAACCCTACAAGATCCATACCTAACACAGGGTGTAACAGAAGACATAACCAACAATCCTCACTTCTGGACTTTATAATAACCAACAATGAAGATATGATATTTGCTATCAAGATCAGCAATCTAGTTAGAAAGAGTGACCATTCAGTAATTACTTTCAATCTACAGCTGGTTCACACAACTCCTATATCCAGGAATTTATACTAGTGAGCCAAGTGTTTCCAAATATCAACCATAACAAATCCAAAGACTGGATCACCAAGGATGTAACAACAGCAGTACAGCAGAAAAAGTAATACTGGAACAAATATAGAAATATTTAATCAAATGAGATTTTTAGGATATTCATAGCGGCTGGGCATGAAACAACAGTCAAGATCTGTGAATCATAATATACATTTGAAAAAAGCGACTTCATACATAAAGAAAGACAACAAAAGCTTCTGAAGGTACGTACAATCATAAACCAAGGTGAACACTGGAATCAGGGAGTTAACCAATGGCCGAAATGAAGTTTATCTAACCCAATCACCTAGGCTAATCTGCTGAATAAGTTTATACTACTGTAACACATACTATTATATAATCAAAGAAATGTCATCAATAATCAAAATGATTTGGACAAGCTAACCTTATGGACAAAACCCTGGCAACTCGACTTCAACATAGAGAAATTTGAATATGTATGTATTGGCCACAGCAACACAAATCATACTTATAAAATGAAAGGATAAAATGAATCATTAACTGAAGTCAGACCTGAGAAAGAAAAGAATTAGGAGAAAGACCTAAGAGTAATAATAGACAGGAATCTCAATAAACACATCTCAGATTCTATCAAATCTCAGATTGTATCTCATCTCAGATTCATCTCAGATTGTATCGCATCTCAGATTGTAATTCATTTCAGATTGTATTACATCTCAGATTGTATCTCATCTCAGATAGGAAATGTTTGGTATCCTTATAATTCCCTAGTCAGGCCACAAGTGGAATAGTTTAGTTACTTGTTGGAACCCTTCGTATAAAAAGGATATAATTATAATTGAGAATATGCAACGCAATACTATGATATTTGTGATGACCATCAGAAATAGGCCATAAAGTGACAGATTGGAATAGTTTACCAAACAAAATGGTGGTGGCGTAATCACTAAATAGCTTCAAAAGCAACCTAAAAGAAAACTGGAAAAAAATAGCAATAAATTTGAACTAGACATGTTTGTTTTTATTAAGGAAAGCTTGTAAAGGTTATGGTATTTAACAAAAAAAAAAAAATATTTAAAGGCCCACTACCTTTCCGGAGCAAAATTTAAAGGTTTCTTAAAAACATTAATAACAAAAGAAAATATATATAGATGGCTTAAGATGAGGTTACAACACCAAACATATACAAGATTTCCTGTCTAATGTACGATAAAAGTGGAGATTCATTTCGCTGTTTTGCCGTCTGGCGCAGTGATAGTCGACTACCGCGCGGCATTTAGGACGACGGCGGGAAACATAAAACGACCCGCGTTATGAAAATTAACATTTTATTTATTCTAATTAAACAGTTCTGAAAGTGATGATAAGTGTGCTAGTAAACGTATAGTTAATAACTTCTGCGACTCTACAAAATTATTGATCTCGTTTTACATTCCTATTTTAAAAATTAAAAGCCGTTTCGGAAAGGTAGTGGCCCTTTAAGATGCTACACCGCTGACGAATGGTGTTTTTTTTTCTCTATTAAAATCAGAACCGAGCAAATTAGTATTTTTCTTCAGTTACAAAAGTTACTGTAGGACGTTAATTTAATCAAACAAACTTACTTTACACCATTACCACGTTTGCGCTTCTGATTTTACTTATATTACAAAGTAAATAATAGTGTCTCGAAAAACGTCCATGTCCTATTTGGAATGCGGTACTGATTGCGCATCCACCAATAGCAAAATAAATTATTTTATTTCTTAATTGTTTTTTTGTTTTTGTTTTTGTTTTTTTTTTTTTTTTTTTGTTTGTTAATTAGACATATATCACCATGAGTAAACACCAATTATTATTACACTGATGAGCATCATTTATGCTCTGTCGGCGGTGAAGCATCTTTAAATGTATGCTTCACTGAAACTGTGACTACTTGAAGTATAATATTACAAATTATACAAAAGAACGTTCTCTGAAAACGAAAAAGTCGACCATTCATTTTTGGTGAAAACATCCAGATACATCTATGGTTGATTGGCGATTCAGTTTATATGGGTGCTTAACTTCTAAGAAAATCTGACGATTACACGAAAGAAGAAAAACAGTCATATAAAAACTTATGTTACACACAAATCCATCGAAAACGATGATTATATTGTGGTGGATTGGCAGGGGCGTGCATAGATTGTGTAAAAAAGTGAAAGTACAGGTTATTTACTACTATTTTTCTTGTTTATAGTTATAAGATAAACATATGGTAGAGTTTAGGGAGTGGGGTTTAGGTCTTCCAGTCCTGTTTTTTTTGGATATGTGACTTGAAGACTTCTAGTGTAGTGCTTTGTACTGTAGCCAACGGAAGGATGTTCCATTGTTTAATTATGTGTGGAAAAATGAATGTTTGAATATGTCCTTGGTGGCAGCTATATGTCTATATGTGAATGGGTGTGATTGTCTGGTCCTGTAGTCTGTCAGATTAAGAATTTGACTATACTCTATTGCCACATGATGGTGTATGATTTTATAAAATAAAATTAAACGTGTTCTAGTTCTGCGTGTTTGTAGTGAGGTCCAGTTGAGGTTTTCCATCATGTCTTGTACTGAACTTGTGTTGTGATATCTGCTTGTTGTGTAGCGTGTTGCTCTGTGTGGGTTTTTTCGATTTGCATGATTTGATTTGTCTGGTGAGGGTCCCATACGGAGGAGCAGTACTCCAGTTAGGATCTGACTATGGATTTGTAAGCATGTTCTTTTATATGTTGTGAGCTTATCTGGAGATTTCGTTTTAAGAATGCTAGTGCCTTGTTAGCGTTTGCAGTTATGTTGTTGATGTGTGTGTCTCATCGTTAGTTATTTTGTATTGTGATGCCTAGATAATTGCAAGATGTTAATTTGTGGTTGTGGAGTTCGTATGTATAATTGGTCTTTATGCGTTTGTTTGGATGCTGAGGACTTTGCACTTGTCCGGGTGGAAGGGCATTTTAACCAATCTTCCTCCCTGCTGCGTCTAGATCTTCTTGTAATTTAAGTGCGCCTTGTGTGTTGTGTATGGTTTTGTATATTATGCTGTCTATATTAGACAGTTATATTACAAGTATCAAATAAGGCTGCGTTTTTATTTCGTTATACACAGATTTTTGTCCAACCCTAATTCATTATATTGGAGATTTACTGCAACAAGTGCAGTTTCTCTAATAATAATAATAACATGTAGATATGGGTGTTTTTGATTATTTAAATTCCGATGAGATTATTATGGTGCTGACTGGAGTTTATTTATCACGACATAATTACTTTTGTTACAACAAGACAATTGCGAAAATGTTCCTTTTAGTTCAATAGCTTTAGAGAAGAAGTGTTGTAGCGATTCTGCATTAGTTCGATCGCCGGCGACTCTGTATAGCTCAATCAGTAGAGCCTTTCATCAGTGTTAGAAGGTCCAAGGTTCGAATCCCTATGTACCCGTGCATTTTCCGTTTGGTGCCAGACATGGGTAACGTAAATCCAGAATCGATACCGCGATCTCCGTACCATTGATCTGCCACAGCGGAAATATATCATTTATCTAGTGACGATCCCTGTATCTTTGTACGCTATATACCGGACAATACAGTCGTGATCCGTATGACTAGTCTCCCCCTTGTCCCCCCGGTACTGTGGCGTATCTTCTCAACAACTCGTCACGATACTAAACAAAGTTATCACTGGGCTGGCCGAGAATGCCATGACGTCACAATCTAAAATCTCAATTGTTCGCGAGATCGCACGTGACGACACGTTATCTAAATTAGTTGTTGTCCTCAAATCTGAAGCACCAGTAATAAAAGGCGTAATTGAATAAAATGTATGATTTTTCTTTGTACATTGCTACATCACATATTTTTATCCGATATGTATTATTTTGAATATTATATTGTCTTTCAGAATTCAATAATTCTGACGTTTATCTTTGTTGGGAATGGTGTCAGGAACGTTCAAAACTACACTGTGGCTGTCCATCATTAAATCTAGCTACGGATTAATATACAATTGTTAATTTCATCATATAAAAAATTGCATTTATTTTGATAGATAAACCTTCAACACACAATATCCCCAAAAATCTTATTTCGAATTATCATTAAATGAAGAAGTTTTAGTTCTCTTTTTGCAGTTCTCTTCCATTGTTCGGAAACATAATATTATATTGTAATATATGTTTCTGCTTTGCTAAAAACAGGAGAGAAGACAAAATTAATGAAGAAAGAGAAAGCAAAAGTAGGAGAAAAGTTAAAAATTCAAAGTTGAACGTAAAAGGAGATAATAGGGTTGTGTAGAGTATATATTCCTTGCCGATCATTGACGGGAATCATCGAAATGTTGAAATTTGTCTAGTTTTCTTTATGGTTGAGAAAACAGTCCCGTCTCTTCATCCCAAATACTAGATGTAATGTGTGAGTGCGGAGAATCAACGCCTTTATCCCTTTTGGAACTCATTTTAATTCAGAGTTAGCTCATTTCAGCCTTGAGTTTGGGAGTTTAAAATCCACGTTGGGTAATTGATATTATACATCCCGGCTTTCCCTGACCTCCTAGACGGTATAAAATCCAGAAACAGGAATGACTGATTTTCGGGGCGGTATAAAATCGAGAAACAGGAACGACTGACTTTCGGAGCGGTATAAAATCCAGAAACAGGAATGACTGACTTTCGGAGCGGTATAAAATCCAGTAACAGGAACGACTGACTTTCGGAGCGGTATAAAATCCAAAAACAGGAATGACTGACTTTCGTAACGGTATAAAATCCAGAAACAGAAACGACTGACTTTCGGAGCGGTATAAAATCCAGAAACAGGAATGATTGACTTTCGGAGCGGCATAAAATTCAGAAACAGGAACGACTGACATTCGGGGCGGTATAAAATCGAGAAACAGGAACGACTGACTTTCGGAGCGGTATAAAATCCAGAAACAGGAATGACTGACTTTCGGAGCGGTATAAAATCCAGAAACAGGAACGACTGACTTTCGGAGCGGTATAAAATCCAAAAACAGGAATGACTGACTTTCGGAACGGTATAAAATCCAGAAACAGAAACGACTGACTTTCGGAGCGGTATAAAATCCAGTAACAGGAACGACTGACTTTCGGAGCGGTATAAAATCCAGAAACAGGAATGACTGACTTTCGGAGCGGCATAAAATCCAGAAACAGGAATGACTGACTTTCGGACTGGTATAAAATCCAGAAACAGGAATGACTGACTTTCGGAGCGGTATAAAATCCAGAAACATGAATGACTGACTTTCGGAGCGGCATAAAATTCAGAAACGGGAATGACTGACTTTCGGAGCGGTATAAAATCGAGAAACAGGAACGACTGACTTTCGGAGCGGTATAAAATCAAGAAACAGGAACGACTGACTTTCGGAGCGGTATAAAATCAAGAAACAGGAATTATTGATTGTCGTATACGGTGCCGTATGCCGTCTTAAGTCCAGTTACTACAAATTGTCCTGTCAGTAATCGTTTGTACCGATTATAGTATAATCTTAATAGATTTAAAGCTAGGATTAACTCAGTCAGATTATAGACCTACATATCTTATACCTTATCCAATAAACAATGTTGTGTTTAGAACTGTATGTTATGACTCTACCGTTAAGACCATGTCTGTGAAGAGATTTTGAAGACCCCTGTTGTCTTTCACAAACTTATTAGTATTTTCAAATGTCCATGTTGTGGTTTTATAACTAATAGCCAAAGAAGTGAGAACGAAAACAAAATGTAGAACGTCAGTTTACAACTATCAAAAGTCTGTCTGGATAAAACGGACCGAAAACGAACAAACGAAACAAAACGAACAGATAGCGAACCGCAAACGTCCCATTGGAATGAGTGTTATCTTTTTCATTGACGACTTTCGTCATAAAAATCTGGGTTTATGGCAACGGTGGCTGAGTATGGCAGTTAATAAATAATAATGGTCGTGTTTGATATATGTTAACAAACTTCATAAGGCCATGTTACCGTATTTATTTAATTATAGTTACGTATAACGATTGTCACACGGATAAGAATTAAACAACACAATACCATCGGCTACAGGGTTACACACACATACTGCAGGTAACACCTTTACACAAGTGGGCGCGCAATTTGGCAAAACAAATTGCACAGTTTAATTAAATATGATTCACATATCGATCTTTGACAGACAGTTTATCTCTATTTAAAACACAATCCAGTCATTCTTGAATTCAAACAAAGATAAAATTGGCAAGTGTGAATTTTCATTTGCCAAAAAATCGACCCCTGCAAACGAACTAGGCCCATTATCTCTTCAATTCAATTACGTATTAGCTATAACGTAAGTAGTGCATATGTAAATCTACAGTTGTGTGTGATTTAGTGGTGAAGGTGTTCGTGTAATGTGCTTAACCATTCTAACTAACTCCCTGTCTCTGGGCTGCTAGGTCATTTAGAGTAGTTCAAACAATGGCAGTAGCTAGGTCAGTGGTTTTTCTCCGGGTGTCCCTTTCCCTTAAATGACCGTGGCTTTTAACAAGACAAAAGCAATAACCCACAAAATCATCGGTATGCATGTTATTTAAAGTCAATAATAGATTCATTTATATTCACTATAGGGGAATGTTGAAGTATATTACGAAGTACAGTGTCAGTTGTACTGTGTTGGTCTGGTCTAGCTTACATTATTGAGTGACTATCAATCATGTCGTAGACCATTTGAATATATTTTTAAAGAAGAACTTATTACGAAATCGAATAGCTGTGTATTGATCTAGTTGTATAGACGGTGACAGTGTCTCGCCGGGACGCCGTCCTCGGACTAGTCACGTTATAAACTTTCCATTAAAATGTTTATACTGGGATTAATATACTTCAAGTTTGTATTCCACAGAGTGTGGAAAATGTCCTTGGCCTATTGATACGAAATGTTACGAATCAATGCCGCCTATCGATAGGTAATTATAACTATTTATCAGGATTATATAATAAAACCTGGAACTATTATTTGGCATACAATAGAAGCGAATAATACCTGTATGTTTATAATATAAACCTTTTTTTGATGCATTTATTGATTTTTGAAATACATATAATTTATATACATGTACAATAACGTATAGGCTTATACATGTATAGTACTCATGGGATCATTCTTTAGATGTAGTAACGTTATCTATAACTTCAGCAGCCAAGACGTGTAATAAAGAAAAACACAGGTAAATATACAAATATGGAAACTTGACTTACCTGAATCGGTTGTCAGGACGACTAGGTCGGTATGTGAATTTCTTAAAATCCATCGACATTTTGGTGCCGTTGATAGTTAATTTCGGCTAAGATTATAAACTTAATTCAGTATAAGAGCTCACCACAATCTGCCGTTATTTTCTATAGACTAGCCACTTTAGTTCGTATTGTCATACTCCCATGAGCCTCCGATCCATATCTCGGGTATCTCCGGAGATTAATTAATAATTAAAGGTGCTAAGATAATTAACAAACAGTACAACCTGTCTGATATTGTTTTACATTATAGCACTTGTGACTTTCTCTGTTAAGTCCCGAGACTACCCGAACAATAAGTCCTTACCAACGGATATTCTTCGGAAACATTAACACGACGAGATCGAGACGATAAGTAAACG
Organism: Argopecten irradians irradians; assembly: GCA_004382745.1. NCBI lineage: Eukaryota > Metazoa > Mollusca > Bivalvia > Pectinida > Pectinidae > Argopecten > Argopecten irradians. The sequence continues at coordinate 617,332 of SAYR01046716.1, read as the reverse complement.
AGTGAGCCACTAAGCTGGTGTTAGGGTATGGATCACAGGTATATAGCGGTGATATATATATACCTATAAATGTATATCACAGTCACCTTACACCGGAACAATAGATTTAACGGCCCATATATATACATGTCTAGATCGAACACACCAGTCAAGCGAAAACTGTGACATACAGTATAGAGCTTTAATAAATAACAGTTATACCAAATCAAATCTGAAAAGATCAAGAATCTTTGTCATATTAGGGCCCATTGTACGTGAGGTTCGAACTCGGAACTCAGAGAGGATTTAAATCAGTTTTATACGGAAGCGTATAAGGCTCAAATAGGAAAATATTTTTCAGGACAACGAAAAATGTTTTATTTGGCGGCCGCCATCGCCAAATAGTTATCTGGCGGCCACCATTTAGTTATCTGGCCGCCAGATACTTAAGTGGCATATATAGCTATTTGGCGGCATCCAGATAATTATATATTGCGGCCGCCACTTCATTATCTGGCGGCCGCCAAATAAAACATTTCGGTTATCCTGAAAAATATTTTCCTATGTGAGACTAATACGCTACCGTAGTTTTATATGTATATATGTCGGACACCTTAATAAATCGCTCCAGCAATAAATAAATGTCTGTTTGAAGTAACCAGTAACTGGTCAACATTTAAATGGTTAACAATAAATATGTCCGTAGTGTTATATAACTATAAAGAGGTTTGCCTAACCAACCATGGAGAGGTTTGCCTAACCAACCACAGAGGTTTGCCTAACCAACCATAGAGAGGTTTGCCTAACCAACCATATAGAGGTTTAGAGAGGTTTGCCTAACCAACCATAGAGAGGTTTGCCTAACCAACCATAGAAAGGTTTGCCTAACAAACTATAGAGAGGTTTGCCTAACCAACCATAGAGAGGTTTGCCTAACCAACCATATAGAGGTTTAGAGAGGTTTGCCTAACCAACCATATAGAGGTTTAGAGAGGTTTGCCTAACCAACCATAGAGGTTTGCCTAACCAACCATAGAGAGGTTTAGAGAGGTTTGCCTAACCAACCATAGAGGTTTGCCTAACCAACCACAGAGGTTTGCCTAACCAACCATAGAGGTTTGCCTGACCAACCATAGAGAGGTTTGCCTAACCAACCATAGAGGTTTGCCTAACCAACCAAACAGAGGTTTGCCTAACCAACCATAGAGAGGTTTGCCTAACAAACTATAGAGAGGTTTGCCTAACCAACCATAGAGAGGTTTGCCTAACCAACCATAGAGAGGTTTGCCTAACCAACCATAGAGAGGTTTGCCTAACCAACCAAATAGAGGTTTGCCTAACCAACCATATAGAGGTTTGCTTAACCAACCATAGAGGTTTGCCTAACCAACCATAGAGGTTTGCCTAACTAACCATAGAGAGGTTTGCCTAACTAACCATAGAGAGGTTTGCCTAACCAACCATAGAGAGGTTTGCCTAACCAACCATAGAGGTTTGTCTAACCAACCATAGAGAGATTTTTTTTAAAATTTTTGTCTCGCGTTTGATGATATGCTACAGAACGCGGAATAATTCATTAAGGGTTATAAACAAAATGCGATATTAAACAATTATTTTATTGTGATAGCGATAGGTTTTGTCCGTCATGCTCGTCATTTCTTTATATGAATGCTTACATTCAATATTGTTTTTGTTCAGATATCACTTGGATTGTACAAGTGGCGTTAGACAGTGCAATGCACTGCATCCCACTGTCGTCTACCTATCACCGTGTCAGCAGTTGTCAGACAAATTTATTGGTCAATGAATGTTTAATCATTACACGATCGATTGTTTATAGACAGTACTTAGCTACCACGGTGTAGGTAAATCTGTATATCGCAACAATGACCCGACACTAACTATTTGTCATAGATACATTAAAACTGTAAACATAATAAATGTTGTCCCGGTCATGAGGAGATACAACTTCGCTAGCCAAGGATTTTCAGTACTATGCGAAACTGGAGGTTATAATGATAGTATCTAAATACCAGAGATTTAAACACTACTTAATAAAAAAATAGGGACATTTGAACTACAATGTATCTTATCGTCTAGATATATCGAACATACATCATATAATGTTGTGTATTAGCACAATTGTTATGAATTGTATATCATTGTTAGTTATGTTGTAATGAATATAATTCTCAATTTCAAATCAACAATATGGATCAAGTGGTTGTCCGAATAAATACCTGGAAATGATAATAAAAAAACGTGTCGTTTATTTTTTAACACCAAAATACACATTTCCGTTTTTTTATAACAGATGGAGAAATGTATCACAAATTGGCTCAACAGACTGACGAATAAGTATATGTTGCATTATAAACGCTACAAGATATGTAGTTTAATGGTCGACAGAACCTTACCAAGCGCAAACTTCAATCAGTTATTATGACGTCATTATCATTGACTTGTGACGTCACAATTGTCGTGCCAACAATCACGGAAAACGGCTGTTCATTCCTTGACGGTAACGAATGATTAATTTATTATATATATATCCCTTTGTATGTCAACATATTGGCTATGAATGACAACTGAAAACGTTCAATGCTTAAATATCCAGCTGTGTCTTCCCCACACTAGTAGTATTTGTTACTTGACTAATAGTTTGAGTGTTGACTGGTGCGGAACGTTTACATGCGCTTTATTATTGACGTCATAATTAATTGTTGACGTCATAAACACCGGCGCGCCGGCTCGACCCAATACCGGTCTCGGGAAACAGTTCATCGGGTTGGTCCAAACACCTCGGGAAAATAGTTTTGACTATTGACTGGAAAGGCATGAAACAATTGTATAATATAATATGGCATAGGGAAGTTATAATTGCCTGTGCTGGGCAGGCAACAAGGAGAATGTTCGCAGCACTGGTGTGAAGGGCAGAGACAGGAAAGCAGACCGACTGTCAAGAAAAGCAGAGAAGTCGTCCAGCTGGCTGTGGTGGAGACAACAAGACATGAGCTGGAAGCTATCCACAGACGGGCAGTGATTTGGCCAATCACTGTCGACTCGCCATCTTGAGAACGTTCCAGGTTAGGAGTCGAAACGTTCAGGGAGAGGTGGACCTGGCTGATGACGTCTGTGGAGCTGCAATCCAGGGATTGAATTTAGGTTTTTTTTCGTGCAACAGGTTTCAATTTTTAGATTCGTCAGATAGGCCTGTTGGTTACCAAGAGAACCTTCTTTGTGGATAAATCATATCCAATATATATGTGATCTTGCAAACACTTTCCAACACAGTATAATGCAATGTATAAAAGGTCAAAGTCATTCAGATTTGAACAGACTTGATGCCTTTCATCACAGATTGTTATAGAGTCAAGACAACGTCTTTTGACCTATTGGTCATAGTGGAGATGTTGTCAGAAAAGTTTGCCTACTGGAACCAAGCAAACTTGAATAAAGGCTAAGGTCACTTGTTTGAAGAAATTTGGTAACCAAGCACAATACTAGGTCTGTGGACCTCATAGTTATTGTGGATAATGTGTTGGTAGATTTGAAGATTTGAAAAAAAATGTTGCTTGTCCAGCATCAAGACATACAACAGGGTTGACATCAGGTCTCAGGACCTCTTAGTTATTGCTAAGTTGTTGGCGGTCTTTGGGCATTGTGACCCATGACCTTCCCAAGCTCAATCATTTAAACAAACTTAGCAGTGCTTCATCCCTGCAGGCTACAAGTTTTTTTTTGTCTGACAAGCAAAAATCTAAAGTTTTGTGATATAAACAACGAAAATAATTTTCTGTGTTTTTTTTTTTTATTATTTCTATGTTGCATTGATAACAGTGTCAAAAATATTTCCTTCCACCTGGTAACATTAAACTTGAGCAATATTGTTTACAATACACTACACCACTACACATGTGTGTATTCAAACACATGTGTAAAACGTCTCATGTATGTGTCCAGTTACACATGTGATGTTAGTCTTCACTGTCTGTAGCATTCCTGCATGAAATATCTTACACATGTGTACACTGTTTAATACACACATAAGTACACACATAAGTTCTACACAAGTGCACTGCTTACATCAAATATTTTGTAACATCAGCATAAACAATTATTCCTTTCAACATTCAAAAACATTTTCTTCTGTATGTTCATCAGAAAAAAATAAATTCTACAACCCTCCCAGTGAAAATTGTTTACCTTAAAATACTTACATTACATGTACAAAGGAAATTTGATTATTCTTTTATTGGTACACTAATTCTCACTATTCCATACATAAACAAATATTCATACCCTGTTTTCACCTATCTACCAGAAATCGTCCGACGGTCCTCCAGAGCAACATTATCACAGCTACATGATACTAGTCCTTTTATCATTATCACCAAATACCTCCCCCATTAACATATACAACCGCTAGCAAACAGTCTACTGCCATTCCTTTTAAGAAAACAAATAAAAACTGAATATATAAGCCTACACACGAACATGAAAATTAAAAAAAAAAAAAAGCATCTACATAAACAAACAGTTTTAAATTTAAGTATACATTGAAATGCTCACTGTTAAGTTTACAGAATGTGTCTCCCCAATAGGTAGATATATGGAGACATGTGATAAAAACTTCACAAATCAACAAAGCGTACAAAACAATAGCGCTGTCTTCTACCAAGTGACATCACATATAAATATATCTAAATCACTTAAATCATGAAATATATCTATTAGGTCATTAAACAAATGTGGGGTGCTGTAAAATTTGGTAGGATATATATAGCACACAGAGGCTTACAGTACTGAACACATCAGGAAGGTCGGCCAACTATATCTTCGTGATAGAGTCAAGCTCAAATAAGAATGATTATTAAATGGAATGGTGCATATTGTTAAAAATAAATAAAACAAATCCACAAAGTTAAACTAGGTAAAGTATTAATCTTGTTTATGAAGTCTATGGTCTACGTAAATACCAGAACAAAGTTAAACTAGGTAAAGTATTAATCTTTTTTATGAAGTCTATGGTCTACGTAAATACCAGAACTTTGCAGATAATATTCTTTCTGTTCTATCAAGTTATATGTGTACTAGTAAGAGTAGTAATTATATAAAAAATTTAAATATGGACACAAGTTTTTAAGAATTAAAATATCTTTTTTAATGAATCTACGATCTATATAGATGCCAAAGCTTTACCGAATCTATGGTCTATATTTTTTGTATGATATATTTACATTAAATATTTTCCTGTTCTTCTATGCATAAGTAACTCCCCGCCCATTACGTTTGTTCACTCCCCTCCTTCTACACATCTCCTCCCATCACTTTTGTAGTTTTATATTGACCAACATAATCCACCTAACCTTTACAATAGAAGACTCTTCTCATTGACAATACAACAGCATGAGAACAAAATCACACAGATTAACAATTTGCTGTAATTTATGACCAAGTAAGCAATATAACATCAGATTTCACCACAAATATCAAAATATGTTAGCACTTCCTTCGCTACACTGTATATCAAGACAGCTTACTGAATGATAGGTTCCAAAAGTAGAAGCAGAGGTCAGACAGGAATATCATGCATATACATGTTATATTAATGGATGGAAAAATTCCCTGTACCCATCTCTGTTCCTTAAAAAAGAAACTTGATATAGCTACCTTCTACATTCTATGGTCAAATGCCCTTTACATGTTCAAATCCATAAAAATAAATGAAAATGAAAATGAAATAAAAACCCTGGAGGACAAAATGAAATTTAAATATGTAATGTTGATGAATGATATCCAAAGGTACAAACACTTGACAGTCGTGGGTCTCTACGCTTCTTTTACAAACATTTGACACACATCATAAATCATGAAATAAAATCAAGCTAATCATAACCAATGTTGAACAGTCCACAAGCTACAAGAAACCTTTAAATGTTTATCTGCAAACGGATAACAATTCAGTCATGTCATTCTTGCTGACATTGATATTTCTGACAGGTAAAAATGAGAGATACACATTGCACTAAAATCATTAATTCCCTTAGGGGAGAGACAGGAGATATCTCAATCTTCTGTTGGAGATTCTTTAGTCATCAATTCAATTCATTTTAGCCCATGGACCTTAGGGTCCATAAGAGTAAAAATCAAATACTCGACTAGCCTTGTATTGGACAAGATAAGAACCTTAATATATTACTGTATGGATTCAAATTCGACAGTCTCAACTCAAAAGGATATTTCATTACTCTTATTTTTTTTAAAATGAAGTTTCAAAATACATTTAAATGTACTTCTGCAGTGAAGAAGGATATATCTGTTTCAAAAAATTAGAAAAACTTAATTGACACTTAGTAACTTTCGCATATTTATACTTATTACTCCCATTCATATCTAAATACATCATTTACACTTCCTATCACACATAATACTGCCAAAATTCTGATACAGATCCTGAATTAAAATGATAGAAATCAAATGCAAGATATATCATTATTATACATTTTGTTATATAAAAATTATCAACATGCATCTGGACGGCTTTTACTAATATGCACACAGACAATTGGAGAAAACAACAAGTAGGACTCTATGGTCAATGAAATATTAAAGGGACAATTCACTCAGGCTAATTCTTTTACAAAACCAAGAAGCGAAATATGGCATAAATGTATTGTTCTACATTTCTTATGAAACATATAACATAAAATATTGACAAATTCCACGTCATTGTTTAGTATTTTAATTGAGACCGTTGTAATTATAAATCGTTGATCAATACGATTCAGCAGGTAAAATATGTTCGCTGTATCTATACCCGAGCCAACGTCACGCACGTTTAACAAATGAACTGCATAACCACTGAGGAGGTGATAAAATGATTTTTTTAGACGAACCAATTCACCTAATAAGGTAAACACACTACTGTCAGAGCGATTTGAGCAGTTCTAGACAAAAGTAGCATTACTCTACGAGCAAGGGACAGGGTTCGGCATACAAGAAGTTCAACCACAATGTGTAATGGCGGACAGCGAGCGAGTTTGAACACTCCACACGCATTTCACCACCATGGGCTTTTCTGGCATATTACAGTAAAACCAACTGATCTAATTTCCATAAGAACTGGGTTTTTTCCCGATATATGTACAAATTTTAATGTTCTTTTAGCCTGAATTGTCCCTTTAATATCAATTATATAAATTATTAAATTGGGAAAACATGCACAAATAACCGACATGGGAAAGAATTTAACTGATATCACAGACTGAGTTTAACAATTAAATATTACAATTTGGTAACACTCTATGTTTTAATAATGATAACTGAATTGTTAACAGTTAGTGGATGGACGGTATTATAGCACCTTAACCCACTTACGACATAGGACGGAAACTTGGTCACTGACACAACACCACACAGCTTCATAGCTTAACACACATCATCTGTAGGTCACCAGTGTACTAGTAGGACGGAGACTTGGTCACTGACACAACACCACACAGCTTCATAGCTTAACACACATCATCTGTAGGTAACCAGTGAAAGTGTGGAGAATTATTGTAGTATAACCAACACACATCATCTGTAGGTCACCAGTGTAAGTGTGCAGAATTATTGTAGCATAACCAAATCAGAACAACTGGAAAAATTATGCAATCAACAAATGATATTATTTTGATGATAAAATTAAATAACTTTGATTTTTTTTTCCCCTTAACATTTCTCTGTCTTTACATTTTTTTTCTTAACAAATTTGTTTTTCTTTACAATTGCTTGCCTCAGAAAATTAATTTGTGTGTATTGAAAGTGTATATATTATTGTCACAATTAACATAATACTGATTGCAATAAATCTACACATGAAACGACAATTAAAGTTAAAATATATTGAGACATTTCCTATAATATATTCTAAATCAGCATTTCATATACAGCTACAAAATTGCACTGATGAATAAATAAGCATGAACAAATATTTAATTCACAGGTATTTCTGGATAGTTACATCACGATATTAGTCCTTCATTTGGAATCTTACAATTGTATAGGAAAACATAATGACAAATTCTACTTGACTTCAATAGTTATTCTTATAAGAATAAACCATCTCTCTCTCCATGTAGTTGGAAGAGATAATATGAATAACTATAATTAGTAGCGTGAGAGGTCTTGCCAATATTACATGAACCTGTCTGCAGGTACAATGACATACAGATGTTAAGCAGGCAATTGTGAATCTCTAGTCTTTAGTATTTTTTCTGTTCCTTAACTTTTTGTCTTTGCCTTGTGTTCCCTAGAAGAATGTCCTCTTGTAATTTCTTTTGAAATCTCAGCCTTACAACATCAGATCACTCCATATATGCAGTCGTGATACTACATGGCACACCAGTAAAAATATTTTACTAACATAACAATAAAAGCTACAAAGTAATGTATGTGTCTCTTCAATGTGCTAGTAATACTAAGTACATCCTTAACTCTGTACTCAGTACCAGGTGATAGACTAATGTCATTGAGCAGGTTCAGCACCCATCAAAAGTCTGGTGATAAATGATTGCTGTACAACACATTGGATGGATGAAGCATTGAACACCGTGCGTATGAACAGAACACTGTCCTCTAAATTGTCTGGCTCAAAACCTACACAGAACACTGTCCTCCAAATTGTCTGGCTCAAAACCTACACAGAACACTGTCCTCCAAATTGTCTGGCTCAAAACCTACGAAGAACACTGTCCTCCAAATTGTCTGGCTCAAAACCTACACAGAACACTGTCCTCCAAATTGTCTGACTTAAAACCTACACAGAACACTGTCCTCCAAATTGTCTGGCTCAAAAACCTGAATGACCTTTAGGCCAATATGGGTCTGTATGACCTCAATGTATGTCCCTGTATGTTCAGGCACCACTCAGTGTATGTCCCTGTATGTTCAGGCACCACTCTGTGTATGTCCCTGTATGTTCAGGCACCACTCAGTGTATGATCATCCCTGGGTGTATGTGCTGGGTACTGTCCAGGTTTCCCGACAGTTCAAAGGTCATGCTCATCAGAGGACGTCGCCGCAGAGGTGCCGATGCCACCGATCCCGAGGACAATGGTAGTGTTGCAAATTCATCAGCGTGTCTGTGGGGGAACATAAACAAAGTAAGATAGTTAGTCGGGATAATGATTGGATGTATGACGTGTACAGTAATAAACATCAGCGTGTCTGTGGGGGAACATAAACAAAGTAAGATAGTTAGTCGGGATAATGATTGGATGTATGACGTGTACAGTAATAAACATCAGCGTGTCTGTGGGGGAACATAAACAAAGTAAGATAGTTAGTCGGGATAATGATTGGATGTATGACGTGTACAGTAATAAACATCAGCGTGTCTGTGGGGGAACATAAACAAAGTAATCTTGTGAGAGTGAGGTGAGCAGTAGAACCCTGTTATAACAGTCTCCTTGTGAGAATGAGTGAGAACTAGAACCCTGTTATAACAGTCTCTTTGTGAGAGTGAGTGAACAGTAGAACCCTGTTATAACAGTCTCCTTGTGAGAGTGAGTGAACAGTAGAACCCTGTTATAACAGTCTCATTGTGAGAGTGAGTGAACAGTAGAACCGTGTTATAACAGTCTCCTTGTGAGAGTGAGTGAGCAGTAGAACCCTGTTATAACAGTCTCCTTGTGAGAATGAGTGAGCAGTAGAACCCGGTTATAACAGTCTCCTTGTGAGAGTGAGTGAACAGTAGAACCCTGTTACAACAGTCTCCTTGTGAGAGTGAGTGAGAACTAGAACCCTGTTATAACAGTCTCTTTGTGAGAGTGAGTGAACAGTAGAACCCTGTTATAACAGTCTCCTTGTGAGAGTGAGTGAACAGTAGAACCCTGTTATAACAGTCTCCTTGTGAGAGTGAGTGAGAACTAGAACCCTGTTATAACAGTCTCTTTGTGAGAGTGAGTGAGCAGTAGAACCCTGTTATAACAGTCTCCTTGTGAGAGTGAGTGAACAGTAGAACCCTGTTATAACAGTCTCCTTGTGAGAGTGAGTGAACAGTAGAACCCTGTTATAACAGTCTCTTTGTGAGAGTGAGTGAACAGTAGAACCCTGTTATAACAGTCTCCTTGTGAGAGTGAGTGAAACTAGAACCGCTGTTATATAACAGTTTCTTGTGAGAGTGATTGAGCAGTAGAATCCTGTTATATAACAGATTCCTTGTGAGAGTGAGTGAGAACAGAACCCTGTTATAACAGCTTCCTTATGAGAGTGAGGTGAACAGTAGAACCCTGTTTATAACAGCTCCCTTGTGAGAGTGAGTGAACAGTAGAACCCTGTTATAACAGTCTCCTTGTGAGAGTGAGTGAAAACTAGAACCCTGTTATATAACAGTCTTCCTTGTGAAAGTGAGTGAGCAGTAGAAAACCCTGTTATAACAGTCTCCTTGTGAGAGTGAGTGAGAATAGAACCCTGTTATAACAGATTCCTTGTGAAAGTGAGTTAGGCAGTAGAACCCTGTTATAACAGTCTCCTTGTGAGAGTGAGTGAGCAGTAGAAATCCTGTTATATAACAGCTTCCTTGTGAGAGTGAGTGAGAACTAGAACCCTGTTATATAACAGCTTCCTTGTGAGAGTGAATGAAAACTAGAACCCTGTTATAACAGATTCCTTGTGAGAGTGAATGAAAACTAGAACCCTGTTATAACAGCTTCCTTGTGAGAGTGAATGAAAACTAGAACCCTGTTATAACAGTCTCCTTGTGAGAGTGAGTGAGCAGTAGAATCCTGTTATATAACAGCTTCCTTGTGAGAGTGAGTGAGCAGTAGAATCCTGTTATATAACAGCTTCCTTGTGAGAGTGAATGAAAACTAGAACCCTGTTATAACAGATTCCTTGTGAGAGTGAATGAAAACTAGAACCCTGTTATAACAGCTTCCTTGTGAGAGTGAATGAAAACTAGAACCCTGTTATAACAGTCTCCTTGTGAGAGTGAGTGAGCAGTAGAATCCTGTTATATAACAGCTTCCTTGTGAGAGTGAGTGAGCAGTAGAATCCTGTTATATAACAGCTTCCTTGTGAGAGTGAATGAAAACTAGAACCCTGTTATAACAGTCTCCTTGTTGAGAGTGAGTGAGCAGTAAGAATCCTGTTATGATAAACAGCTTCCTTGTGAGAGTGAGTGAACAGTAAGAACCCTGTTTATATAACAGTCTCCTTGTGAAAGTGAGTTAGGCAGTAGAACCCTGTTATAACGGCCTTCTGGTAGAATGAGGTTGTAGTACTAGTAGAACCTTGTTATAACATCCTTCTCCTTGTCTGTAGAACCATTGTGATGACATGAAGGCAGGGGAGGTAATGTATTCAATCTCTGATGCTGTGTGGTTATAGTTTTTTTTACTCACATGTTTCACTACATGTTTGGTTGTTTACTGACAAATTTGAATCTCTGTCACACCCAGAAAGCCAATGATGATTGGGACCAATGATCATCAATATATTACATGGTATACATTTCATATATATCATCAGTATGTAATCAGTATTGGAAAAGTCACTAGTTCAAGGTCATCACATTGATGTTGTCTGTATAAAGGTAAACTCTTCAAGATCATCACCAATTCATTCAATGTTGCCAGAGAGTCACTTGCAGTTCAGTTTCATCACATTTATTTGTATTAATATCACCACTTATGGTCATCAACGGATACAATCTGAATCACAAGGTCACTTGTTCAAAGGTCATTGTATTTATGTTATCTGTACGTAAACATAGGTCACCAGTTCAAGGTTATCATCAGTAAATTGGTCTTTATTGCCTGAAGTCAACAGTTCAAGGTCATCTATTGCATCTTGTGTTTAGTTGGTGCCATTAAGTGGAAACAAATGGCTTCAAAAAATTATTGTCTACAGAAATGGCTTTCAAACTATTGTATCAGAGATGTGTAACCGTTGGTGTGTGACCTTTACTTGACCTTGACTGTTCACTGGCTACATTCATCACTTTCTGTTTGTCAAAAAAGTCCCACATGTTTTGAGCTCTATACTCATGTCATGGATTTAGGGACATTTATAAATGTCTCAAGGTTGTTTACGATAAATATCACTGTCCCGATTAGCGATTAACACTAAAATCATTTACATATAATATTGTTGTGTGATTGTGTAATTAACACCGAAATGAGCTGTACCATGTTGACAGTAGTAAAAATTGTTTGGTAAGGTCCAGTGTGTAGCTCCTTATACTGACCTTGTTGCTGTCCAGTCTGATGATGTTTACTGTCCAGTCTGATGACCAAAGGACGTCATACATCAATAGTAGGGCACCTAAATCTTAAACCTTTTAACAGTAAAATTGTGTGCTTGTCCTCTTACCTAATTCACCCGCAGATTACAGGTTGAAATCTTTTTAACTCTAAGGCTGGAAACAGTCCATGATGAAAAAATAGGTACAAACAAGTTTACAAAAATGTTTACTTGCAAAGTCTGATGTGTAAGTAAATTAAAATGGGCAGTTTTTGTTATTGAACAGTGAACATATAAACATGAATTATGTTCTCGTGTATATGGTGTGTGGGGACTTAATGCTCAGCATGGGCGTTTTTGTTTGTTTTTGCAGTGATTAATTAACTAATAATTTTCATATTTTGTGTATTTAAAAAAAAAAGCGTATATATATTTTTTATTACGAAATTATATCATGTTGAAATTTGTAATTTGAATTGTAAGCTTCCGTTATTTGCCAAGAAAAACATGTTGAAAACACCTTTAGTTACTTTAAATTAAGTGTGGAACCTACTACATGTACATGGAAATGTGTGAATAAACATGAATAGTATATTGTATATACTGTCATGTTGTAAATTAGTTATACTGGAAGGATGTTTACAGTACAATATAAATGTTTGTCTGTCCTTATAAATGACATGTAATAAATTGTTATTTGCTCCTGATGCAATCTCATTAAATTCATATGGGGACTCACTTGAGTTGCTAATAAATTGATGAGATATAGAAACCCTATGCATATGTATTTTTTAATGAGTTAATAGATTTCTAATAATGTTAATGTTCAGTGAAGTAGAATGGATGATGTTTATTACTGTAACATGTCAAATACATCCAATCATTATCCCGACTATCTTACTTTGTTTATGTTCCCCCACAGACACGCTGATGTTTATTACTGTACATGTCATACATCCAATCATTATCCGATATCTTACTTTGTTTATGTTCCCCACAGACACGCTGATGTTTATTACTGTACACGTCATACATCCAATCATTATCCGACTAACTATCTTACTTTGTTTTATGTTCCCCCACAGACACGCTGATGTTTATTACTGTACACGTCATACATCCAATCATTATCTGGACTAACTATCTTACTTTGTTTTGTTCCCCCACAGACACGCTGATGTTTATTACTGTATACACGTCCATCACATCCAATCATTTATCCCGGAAAACTATCCTTTACTTTTGTTTATGTTCCCCACAGACACGCTGATGTTTATTACTGTACACGTCATACATCCAATCATTATCCGGACTATCTTACTTTGTTTATGTTCCCCCACAGACACGCTGATGTTTATTACTGTACACGTCATACATCCAATCATTATCCCGACTATCTTACTTTGTTTATGTTCCCCCACAGACACGCTGATGTTTATTACTGTAACATGTCATACATCCAATCATTATCCCGACTAATCTTACTTTGTTTATGTTCCCCCACAGACACGCTGATGTTTTATTACTGTACTGTCATACATCCAATCATTATCCCGACTAACTTCTTACTTTGTTTATGTTCCCCCACAGACCGCTGATGTTTATTACTGTACACGTCATACATCCAATCATTATCCCGACTAACTATCTTACTTTGTTTAGTTCCCCCACAGACACGCTGATGTTTATTACTGTACACGTCATACATCCAATCATTATCCCGACTAACTATCTTCTTTGTTTATGTTCCCCCACAGACACGCTGATGTTTATTACTGTACATGTCCATACATCCAATCATTATCCCGACTAATCTTACTTTGTTTATGTTCCCCCACAGACACGCTGATGTTTATTACTGTACACGTCATACATCCAATCATTATCCCGACTAACTATCTTACTTTGTTTATGTTCCCCCACAGACACGCTGATGTTTATTACTGTACACGTCATACATCCAATCATTATCCCGACTAACTATCTTACTTTGTTTATGTTCCCCCACAGACACGCTGATGTTTATTACTGTACACGTCATACATCCAATCATTATCCCGACTAACTATCTTACTTTGTTTATGTTCCCCCACAGACACGCTGATGTTTATTACTGTACACGTCATACACATCCAATCATTATCCCGACTAACTATCTTACTTTGTTTATGTTCCCCCACAGACACGCTGATGTTTATTACTGTACACGTCATACATCCAATCATTATCCCGACTAACTATCTTACTTTGTTTATGTTCCCCCACAGACACGCTGATGTTTATTACTGTACACGTCATACACCCAATCATTATCCCGACTAACTATCTTACTTTGTTTATGTTCCCCCACAGACACGCTGATGTTT